>JANTPZ010031319.1:0-10434 GCA_025593235.1 Vachellia pachyceras
ACCACTGTAGGATTTCGGGCGTACCTGGAGATGCCGAATTATGAATCTGCAGATACCCACGCGGAATACGGATCACAAGTATGGATCCGAATATGAGACACAGCAAAAGCACCGAAGGCGAGAGGAGAAGAGATGAGAGGATTCTCTCTGAGAGAAAAGGGAAGGGAGAAAACTTGTTTTCTCTGAGCGTTATTTCTGCCGCCTTTGGGAGCCACTTGCCCCCTCTTATATCTTCCCACTAGGGTTTAGGTTTACGTATTTGACCTAGCCCATGGACTTGGGCCTAATCCATCAAGGGTGGCCCATATCCCAACAGTTATGTATCTCCTAGACAGATAGCCTACAGGTCCAGGATTGGTAATAGTAATACATTTATCTTTTTTCTGACTGATGAAATAGCTTCACTCCTTCCCATGAGGATTTGAATTTTTAAGAAAAATCATACTAAGTGACAGATATACCGAAGTGAATAGTGAAGCATTTTTCATTCTTTGTTTATCTAATATATATTTATCTAGATTTTTAAAAAATACAGCAAAGTTCTATGAAACTCCTTATGCTGAGGATGAATGTGCGGAATATGAAGATGATTATTATGTATCCTCTCCACATGCATTACAACTAGCTTAACCTCTGTGCATTTACGTGGGGATTTACAACTTTTATGAAAAACAATTACAGTTTCGAATTGATTGAAAAACAAATCGGTAGGCACTAAAATGAAAAATGCTAATGTAAGAGACCTTTTGATCGCTCCAATCAGATTAGTTCATAATGTTCAAATGTAAGCTTCTTGAAATGTATCAGATCTACCTAGAATCAAATCATTATGTTCTTTAATCAGTCCAATACATTCTGTTCAAAGTTAACATGTGTAAAATCCTAGACCTTTATATCAGATCTACCCAAAGCAAATGATTTTTCCCAGCTTCATGAACACAATCTTCAGATTTTACACTTGTTCTTCAACTTCATAGTGATAGCTTTAGTACATTAGATAGCCACTTTATATAGAGTGAACTAAATTGCTAGAGTAGTTATAGAATCCTAGATGCATGATTGATATGGGAAATGGGACATGTGATTAAGTTGAAGATAAACAAAAAGAATAATGATGAAATGCGAAAATGAAGCAATAAGCTTTAGATGTCTTTTTGAAGATGCAAGGACTGAAGAGTCAAACCCTACAAAGGCATAAACAGTAGCGCATGGGATTCTGCAAAAGAATGGTTTGTTGTTGCAAGAATTGGAGTAGTCAAATTGAGAAATCCCCTTTATATAGTAGACAAACAATGATTGTGCAAAAATGGTTTGAAATTAAAACTCAATCATTAACAAATGATGTTCTAAATTTGTTAACACACACAAAAGTTGCTTTCAAATGATTTAAGTTTAGGTTGAAAACAGTTTTCACATGAGGCACATATAAAGGAAAGACTAAAAATAATAATTTTAGTGTTTAGCTATGAATGGTGAACACAAAAAATGATTCACATGAATCCCATAACATTTTCTTACTTTCATCCAAGTGGATTAGGGATGCACATGAAAATGATTATATAAAAATCAGCAAATTACAAATCTAAGATAAAGAACATGTGAAATATGGATACAATAAATAAGTATTATCAAAAATAATGATACTACCATTCCAACTAGTGGTGCTTACCCTTGTGGTATTAGAGTTAGAATAACTTATCAAAATAATCATGAAGAATAATAAGAATAAAAAATCTCTACCAATTTATTATCATTTTTAATAATGTAGAGCTGTGTTTATTTTCATTGGCAATGGAGCTCATATTTCTAAACATTTTATCCCATTTGTCCAACCAAAATTTCATTTAATTAAAAAAAAATATATAAAAAATTCTTAGATAAATTGGCTTTTATATGTTGTGGGTGGAGCAAGCCAAATCATATGTAAAGATGTAGTCAGTTTTGATTAAAAAAGAGGATGTAGTCGGTTTGACCTGGTTTACCTATCTTGTGTCGAGTATCATCTAGAAAATTTCAATATATCAACAAAAAAACCAACAACAACAACAATAATGTTGTTGTTGTTGTTGTTGTTTCGTATTGTGTTTTGAGACCTTTGCTCCCCTTTCTATAGGATTTCAATTGCATTTAGGAGGGTTGATGATATTAAATTACCAGTTAACTTCTAGCATGATCCTGAGCTAGAAGGGATCAAGTCTCTAAACCTTTCATTTATAAACAAAACAGAGATTGAGAATTCAGAAATAAGAAACACGAGAATAATAATAGTGTTTGAATATGAGGCAAAAGGGAGACCTGAATAAATTGAGTTCATGAATTTATTATCTATAATGAAGTATATATAATTTGTAGGGTTTGTATAATATGTGATTTTGTGGTAATTGTAAGAGGTTGTAGAATAGCGTAGGATTAAATCCATAACAAATTTAAACTATGTTTTGTCAATAGGCATGAACTAGTAAAACTTTAATGTTAAGATTTTCAATAACAATATCACATTTAATAATATTCTTTGTAATTAAAAAACAGAGAGAAGGTGGTGTCAAAACATAGTTTCATGGTTATGTCTTGTAGCTTAGTCCATAAAAGTGTATAGCCGTCTTTAGGAATCAATGATCAGTTGATGGTTCCTCAAGTAAAGACGTGTATGCATGAAGGAATTCTGTTGGTAGTGAAACTTTTAGTGAGGATGGTTAACCTTAAAAATAAAGGGAGGTGGAGACGTTCACATTGGCTCGAGTTTAAGATTCCATTCTCAAATAAATTAGACTATAACTTAGCTTTAAGTTGTTGTCCATGGCTCATCAAAGATCACTGGCTTGTTGTACAGCCATGAAGTATAATTTGACCCAGATGGCAATAACATCATAGGAAAGACCTTTTCTTTGCCCATGGAATTTTCAGCTTTTCAAGAAATAAAAATTCCTCTTGATTGATATCACTTTAACATTCCAAATATTTATTACAAGAATTTAGTACATTCAACAGAAGAGATAGGTATTGAAATGAAAATTTTTCACAAATACATGCATATATAATTTCTCACGTCAAAGTATATACTTGCAAATCCTTGAATTTGAAACATCAATTCCATAAGTGTGAATTCTGTTACGTAATCTTGGTGGCATCGCATTCCGTTGCTTCTTTCTCCAGTCCCATGGCTTCTCAGGGTTGGGAAAAGCCCACAATCCAACCTAGTTCGCTTTAGCTTCTTCTTCCAACTGCAACACAATGCATCATGTTTTAAAACATACACTACTACATAGTAGACTTTTTACTACTGAAATTCGTGTCTTTTTTCTAAAAATGGGAGTAAAAGGCGAAGGGGGAAAATAAGTGGACCTTTAGGCGCCCTATTCAGTAAATAGGGCGCCATAGGCTACCTATGGCGCCCTTTATACAGAAAAGGGCGCTGTAAGTGAGACCTAGGCGCCCTTTTCCAAAGAAAGGGCACCATAGGGGCTCCTAATTATTTAGGGCGCCGACCTATGGCGCCCTTTTCCAAAGAAAGGGCGCCATAGGTACCCTATGGTGCCCTTTATCTAATAGGTCGCCGAAGGGAGGCACTACGACGCCCTTTATTATAAAAAGGGCGCCGTAGGGGGCGCCCTTTTAAAGAGCCCACCCCGACCCCCACTATGTCTCTCCTCCTTCCTTCTTCATACCAACACGGCCCCACTCACCCCCGCCAACAGCTCCCCCATCCGCCCCCTTGAAGCTGTGAGCCCATGAAGCACCGTCGCCCCCTTGAAGCTGTGAGCCCGTTCGTCGTCCGCTTCATCGTCTGCATCCCCCTGCTTCGTCGTCCGCTTCACCGTCTGCTCCCCCAGCACTGAGCCCTCCACTCGCTTGCTTCTAGATTACATGTATGTCTGTCTCCTCCCCCATTACACTTCCCCATTTACATGCATGTCTTCTTTTTTGATTTCTTGGCTTGCAAACTCCATTGTCGACGGATATAGGCACTCTTACTCTTGCTCTCTGCTCTCCCGCGTCGTGTATGTATCACCTCTCTTGTTCCATTTTTTGTTTCTATTACCAGTGAAATATTAAAATTTGGTTTCATTGTTTGTTTGTTTGTTGTATTCCATTGTTGTACCTGTTAATCCATGTCTGTGAATAATAATAATGTATAAGGCGGTTTTTTCCTAAAATATGAAACAAATAGTGATTGATTATTATAGAGAGGTAGAGGAATAAAAGTGTACGTACACTACTAGAAAAATCAGATTTAGCGACGGAATTAGCGACGGAAAAAACAGATTTAGCGACTGCAAAAGTCCATCACTAAATCCGTCGCTAATAAGAGGGTCGCTAAATTTAGCGACAAAAAGTATTCCGTTGCTAATTAGCGACGGAATTAATTCCCTCGCTAATTTAGCGACGGAAACATATTCCGTCGCTAAATCCGTCGCTAATTAGCGACGGAACTAATTCCCTCGCTAATTCCCTCGCTAATTAGCGATGGATTTAGCGACGGAAGTTTTCCCTCTCTAATTAGCGACGGATTTAGCGACAGAAGTTTTCCCTCTCTAAATCCGTCACTAAATTTGACAATTCCATCGCTAAATAGGTTATATTCCGTTGTTAAATTTGACAATTCCCTCGCTAATTAGAATATTATGCCTTACTTTTCAGTTTTTCCATCGCTAATTAGAATGTTATACCTTACTTTTTCGTCGCTAAATGCATTATATTCCGTCACTAAATAGGCAATTATATATATTTAACATATCTATATTTGATAATTTTATCCCTAAATCAACATATCTATATTTAACATATATATATTCCGTCACTAAATCAACTACGCATTTACAAAAATCTATTATAAACAAATCATATTTAATCACACAATTGACCCAAGGAACAAACTTTAATATTCGAAATGGTTAACACCCAAAAATATATTATAAACAAATCATATTTAATCATATTTAATATTCACAAAGGTTAACACCCACATAATGATTTTTCCGCATAAATTCAATTGCGGAAGCACAAGAGTTGATTCTTGCCCGGTTGATTTTCAAAGATTCCTCATAAATACAATCTTTTTCAAGAGGTACAAGCAGATATAAGTTTGATGGAAGTTTCATCCTGAAGAAGAAATTGCCTTCCTTCTGCTTCTTTGGCCCGAAATGCTAATCTCCCAAAAACACCATTGTAAAGAAGTTCATGGAAAGATTTGGCATTTTTCATCTGATAAATAAAAGAAATCAAAACAGAGTTAAATCACAATCTTTGAGATCAAAAACAATTCTAATTCAAAATTTCCAACATCGTCATCAAGCTTTGACTCAGTGAGAAGAACAAATCCATAGTACATATCATGAAGAACATTACAGGTGAAATCAAACGTATAGGCATGAAATATGGCTCCATTAAGTTTATCTCTCCAAGTCCCACATAAAGCACAAACGGTAGCTGAGCCATGCAACTCCATCCTTTTTGTGGTTCCTTCAAATACTAGAAGCAAACTCAATCGAAGTGTATTCATACCTAACTAGACCCATTGGAAAGCCAGACAACCCTATTCCTCAACAAAGCACCATTCAACATTTGGACCAATGAAAAATTCAATGCAAAAAATAATCTAAGCCTCTTACTGGTCCCACTTTATCCAAGTATTCACTGTTGCAAAGAGCAAAAACAGAAAAATCGAAACAGGATGGCAAATCCATTGATTATAAATCCCTTTCAGTTTCATTAGACTACTTATACAAATAAGTTTACCTATAGCTTTCAGCTTGATGAGAAAACAGGAAATTGAAATATAGATAACAGAAGCGAAAAATAGGCATACCTTAGAATAGGAGCTTCATATCCTGCATGATAAGTCATACAGAGGAAGTCAATATATGAGAGGGAGATAGAGTCGTAAACAGGAATAAAAAAGCAAAGAATTGTAACTGTGTTTTGTATTCATTGAAATTTAAGGATCAGCTTGCAGGAAGGAATTGCATATACTGTAAACTTGTACTTAAACTAAAGCAAAAACAATATCTATATGCTTATTTTTAAAATTTCAGTTTTCAGATACAGAGTTTGAGCTCAACCTTGCTTAAAGTATAAGGTAAGAGAATAAAGGACACTAATGAGTTCCCATACAACGGGCTTCTCAGCCCCCTTTATTTGCAATTCAAGCTCTTTGCTAAGGTCTTCCTGCATTTTCTTGCATGCATGTATTGCCCACATTGCGTTAGTCAGAATTGAAGGTCTTGAAAATATGGTCAGCAAAGACCAATCTCACGCATTACGAAGATTGATTCGGAAGAGGATATGCATGCTACAGAAAAATTATCACACTGATTTGCCAATGTGAAACTTGGGTTATGACAATACAACCCAACTTAACTATGCTACTTTGAGAGCAGGATCCACAAACAGAGGACGACTCATTACCACAATGCAACCGGCATTAGTAGGCAAAATATATAGAAAAATGCACAATGCAAGATTAAGAGTGCATGATCTGACAAGATTGAAAAAGTAAATAATCCCAACATTTGGTTGGATCAGAAAAAAACCAGTCTCATGCCTTTAAATTACCAGAAACAGCGCTTCAAAACAACATAACTAACAGAGAAGATTAATTTGGTTAAAAAGAAGTTGAAGCAAGTTGACTTGAATCTGATTGCCATATATATACATCAAAAACCCAAACTTGGACGTATATATTGTCCATTACTGATTTAAGTTTATTACTTCAAACACCTTATGGTATATATGTTTTATCCTATATATTTTCATTTTTTCCATGTGTATTTGAATTGTACAGTTTCATCCAATTCATAATTCAAAAATTGACCTTTTGATTCACAATTCTAATCATGACTCAACTACCATGACATGATGTATCATAGGCATAGCTCCTAATCCTTTAGTTGGAATAGTTGAATCAACATTTAGCATTGCCAGTACACAGCTTCACATCAAGAAAATGTTATACATATTTAACTGAAAACTTGACATCATGGTACCTGGTTATACCTCGTCCACCTATTTAGATATTGGAAACCTAAAAGAATAATAAGAAGGCCAACCAATACAGCATGAGGATCCTAGCAGGTAAACATAGATAGTAATGTGAAGTTAAAATCAAGTCAGGTTAGTCATTCAACAATGTGATAACAGTTCTATAACAGAATTTCTTACTTGTCACCATCAAACGTGGAAAAGAAACTCACCGTTTTGTGACCATAATATGCCCGGTAGTATTGTGCGATATTATAAAATACCTGTAGCAAGAAAAGTTTGAAGATTTCGCAAATAATAAAAAAAAGGAAACTAAAATTGCATTTCTTTCAGCCCCTACACAGTTCCATAGTTGAAAGATAAAATATAAGGTCAGAAGGTATGCTACCAAGCAATTTGCAATGCCACAAATTTCCACATGTTAACAAAATCTTACACCATGAAACAAGCATCTTGCACTTGAAAAGACATATACAAGAAGGAAAATGGAAAATGCCAACAAGCACGATTATGAGATCCACATTTTCACTCTTAAATCAGAGGGACATAGTAACAGAAAGAATGCATCTCTATACTTCATCGATAAGCCAAAAGGCCTGGTCCTCTTCAATACATGATCTGAATCTGCTGTTTGATGGTCCATAGCTAGGTTATTAGTACAGTTCTTCTGGGGCACTTTAAAATAGCTGTTACCACAATAAAAGCAGAGACAACTTGAAGTATCAAAGAGTAATAGTTGGGGCACAGAGAAAACTTGATTGAGATATAACAAAACCAGTCATATGAGAACAGAACAATAAACCTGAAAGCCATATGAGAAAAACAAAGCAGTAAATCTATAAATCCTGCAAGCGAAATGGGGAAGAAAGTTTTATATCATCAAGATAAATACTAACAGATTTGTATATCTTCTCGAATATTTTGGATTACCTATACCTTTCAGAAGTTTTTCAAACAAAACCAGTTCATCTAAAATAACATGATCTTGAAACTTGTAATACCTATGCCAAGGCAACAAAACCAACAAACTAGCAAGAACAATGAAATGAAACAAACAGGTTAGAGAGTTTCACGTAATGCAATTGCTTCCTTTCGTCCATCTGATCTCAGAAAAACCCAGAATTAAAAAACCTGCAAACAAAAAATGAACTAAGAATGACACAAGCTGCGTCCTTTAGACTTTGGAGCTACGAAACAGCCAGATAAAAAAATACCGAAGAACCCAAATCTTAAACACTAGAAGATCACGAGAATTACGAGGTACTTGCGTCATTTCTAGATGGTCGATACGCTAATCCTCACTCAATTTACGGAAAATGAAAGAGGCTAAAAACATAAAAGTTCAGCTGATTCTTCTAGATTAAGTGATAATAAGAGGGAAAGTGGCTGACCCATTGAGATGAAAATGAAGACGAAGATGCAGAGACGGAGACAGGACTAGACGGAGTGGCCAAGCTCCTGCTGCAGACGGAGTGGCCGAGCTCTCGGGGGCTTAGGGCTTGGCGATTTCGAGCAGCAGAGCAGCTAGGGTTGGAGATTTGGTAGTGTTTGTGGGCATGGGTTCCAGTTGTATCATCAGTCCCCTTTGGTCTTTCAGTTATAGCCCCATTCTCGAGTGGCTAAAAGGGCGATTCTTGCTTGGTCTTTCACAAGGTTCCAACCACCACACAAGAAGCCGGCATCTCTTAAGGAAAAACAGCGGAAGGCGTTCGAATAGATCAATGGTTGGCCCAGCCAAAGCTTATAGATCTAGGGCATTGTACTCAGGGGATACGCACTCGGCTCGCTCAAGGCATTCCCTAAGCTATGTTTCGAGCGCTTGCTCAGCTGCGCCATCCTTGCAAGGACTGAGCTCACGCCAGGAGACAGATGGACATCAACGGAGACCAGACAGAGTGCCGAGTGAGAGACCAAGGGTGGGTGCGTGGGTTAGAGCTAGGGATTTCAATGGCATCGTCAGCTCAATGAGTGGAATGTGGGGTGGGGGAATTGAAAAAAAAGTCCGCCTTCCAAAATATTTTTGTGCTTGGGAAAGTGCTGTGAGAGGGAAATTCAAAAGAAAAAATTCCACACTCCAGTTTTTTAATCCGTCTGAAATGTGAAAGTCGTGTGAGCGGGAATTTAAAAAAAACTATCCTTCAAAGTTTAAATAATATAAGAAGAAAATTGAAAAAAAAATTATATTAACTCTTTTACAAACCCTTTAAAATTTTATGCTGAAAATGATATGAATAACTCAATATTGTAGTAAAAAAAATTTCTCATTAATTTAGAAAATTAGAGAGGAATGTAATAGTCGCCGCTAATTTTTCTCGCTAATTTGAAAAATTAGAGAGGAATATAATATTCGTTGCTAAATTCCTCGCTAATTGAGCATTTTAGAGAGGAATATCTACGTCGTCGCTAATTTTCCTCGCTAATTTAGACATTAGAGGGGAATTTATTATTCATCGCTAAATTCCTCGCTAATTGGGTTATTTAAAGAGGAATTTCAAAGTCATCGCTAATTTTCCTCGCTAAAATGTGATTTTCTAGTAGTGGTAAGTGTAAAAGTGATCTTTGTTATTTACCTTGAAGTCAGAATGAAATTGAGTTGATGGTGGCCTCCAATAAACTTTTTAAGCATTATTGGTGCTTAAAAAGTTGTGTACAGTATTAATAAGATAGTTTTTGAGGAGAAAAATAATAAAAGTTATATGGATATAAAATAATATTAATATCTTATATAGAATTAAAGTAAATTGACTAACAAACTACCATGTTTAGGACTAATTAACATATACTTCATGGAAAACACATGTGCTTTTTTAAAACATTGGATTGAGAATAATCAATAATTATCAATTATTGAAAATATATTAGTGCATAAATTAAATTTTATACAATTTAAAGGTGGAATTTTGTTAAGTTTTTATAAATGAGTGTCATCCACACTCCTAAGTAGAGGGAAGATAGATGAGATAATGACGAAAAAATGTTTATTAATTATTTGTATATATTGTCACTATTACATTTCCAATAATCAAAGATGTTTTGCCTCTCTTTTTGGCAAGTTGGCTCAGAACCATATATTCAATCCATTGATTTTCAATGTTGTTTACAATGTCTTAGGATTTGATAAATGGATCGTACTTGGATGAATGCATTAAGAACTAGTGATGAATATGATAATGGTGTGGAAGAGTTTATTGAATTTGATAAAAGAAATATGACTAGCAAAAATGGGAAGTATTTTTGCCCCTGTGTCAAGTGTTTGAATGGGATTAGGCAAAATATTGATGACATAAGGGATCACCTAATTTGTGAGGGAATAAGTCTCCAGTACACAAAATGGATATGGCATGGGGAAAAACTAAGTGCATATGCAGCCCACGAAAGAGATTCTGTGGATGCAGTAGATGAAGATAGAATGGAAAGAATGATTCACGATGTTGAGGTAGAATCTTTTGCCCAAGT
>JANTPZ010031322.1:0-11427 GCA_025593235.1 Vachellia pachyceras
TGTGGTCGGCAATTCTTTCTTCCACGCTTCTGTTAACAATCCTCAAACATATATATTCTGTTGCTTCAGCTATATATTTTATCCATGTACTGTTTCCGAGAACTGGAAAACGCTTATTATCATGCATCTTCCTAATCTTCTCTCCTTGTTCTCATCAGCTCTCCTATCATTTTGCAGCAAGCAGATACGCAGTTTGTTCTTTCATTTTTCTGGACTGTACGTTAAACCTTGAAAGAAAAGTCACCGTGATCTCTAGAGCTTTAAATGTTCCTTGATTAGCATAGGATCTATGGCGGTTCTCATCAGAACTCAGAAGTAGGTAGGGAGCTTGAGAAGTGTTTTTAAGAAGCAAAAAGGAAAAAAGGTTGAAAACCAGAAAGGAACTATATTCAACCAGTATATGTGTGGATCAGATGTTCTTTATAAACTAGCTAGTTAAGTGAAAGTATTTGTCCATTTTTGGCAGGAAAGGAAAAGCTGAGGACAATTTCCTTGTATCTGTGTTTGTTTAGAATTGTGGAGAACTTTGATATAGAAACCAAAGAACTCACTAATCTACACTGAGACTCTCTTAGAAAATGCTCTGAAGTTTATTCTTTCTTGTGTTCCATCCAATCACAAAAACCTCCTATTTATACTAGTTAGTTACAGACAATGCCTTAAAACCTTTTAAAGAGAAGCTACAGAGGTTACAAATGATTAGTGGAGCATTATTGTGGAAAATAAAACTGACTCTTCATTGCCTTCATCATGAGCCTTCAGTCTTCCGTTTCAAGAGTGGTAGCAAATGGATCATTAACGGGGCACACAGCAACCTTTTAATTAGTTTCTGTGGTTATGTTTTGAATTTTTTTTATTGTTGTCTGAGAATCTAGAAGCGCGTCATCGAGTTTCTCTACATCAAGTTTGGCTATTTTAAGTCTTGGAATATACGGTATGCCCCCCAAAGAAGAAGAAATCTGGAAGACATCCTTTGTCCTCATGGAAGAAAACGAAAAATTTTGTTGTAATGAAACTTAATTCATTGGTAATGTGAGGAATAATTTATTTCTTGGAAGAGAGAATGGTTATATGTTTTGAGATTGTGTGTGTGTGTGTGTATATCAGCCGTTTAAAATAATTTTGATATATCTCTGACCATTGATAAATTTTCTGAAACTGTAATTATTATTTTATATGTAATCAAAAAATTATTAGTTTATATAAGTTCGGCCAGTGAGTAAGAATTTTTCTTTGGCCAGAAAATATATAACATATTACTGTTTGAAAATACAATACATCAGAATAGGAAGAGTCCCTCCATTAAGCTAAATAGGGATCAATAGAGGGAACAGCAAAGCAGAATTCGTGTGCATGGTTGCAGAATTGAATTCTGAGGTGCCATCACAGATAGAGTAGTATCGTCAATCCATTGTGAAACACAAAATTAATATAACCAAATAGCTAAATATATTTCGTACTCAACGGTAATCATAAATTCAGTGTGGATTGCAAAATATATGTCTATAGACCCTGTGTCGGTTGTCCATTAAAAGAAGAATGGGAATAGATTAATTAATGATTAGTCAGGCACAAGGAATAATATAAACTTGCAATCCAACTCAAATGAATAGAGATACATGTTGTGATTAAAGAGGAGGGAAAAAATGAGATGTCAAGTAGACGTAAAGCATTGAACAAGTGTCTTTAGTAAAGATATGGCTTTCAAAGTGACAGCAATCTGTCATTCAGTTATGAAAAACAGTGATCCATAAGGATAAGTTGACCGTCCATATGATTTGGGAAATGTACATAATTCAAGATTCGTCGCCATCCATCCCCCATATATATATATATATATTTATATCACCAAGCAGAACCATGAGAGAGTAATATTCTCCAGATCTCCACAGAATTAGTCGCTTTACATATATTACCGGCTAGGATCGATCGATGTGCGGATGGGGAAAAAAAGAAAGAGATCAGATAACGTTAACTTGGCGCACCTGGAAGTTCAAGTCGTATCTGAATTTGACGAGTATGCATGTGTACATCTGTAGCGTTAGGTTGTAAGGTAGAAGAATATAATAATATATAAATTGAGAATATATATGTGTGTGTGTGTATATATATAGAGAGAGAGAGAGAGTGATGATGTGTATGTGTGTGTAAAAGAGTGGGGGGTGATTCCAACTTTTGGAACTGTTAAAGGGACCAGAGATTGGGAGGAAAAGAGAGGAGGTTGATGGTGGTGTTGGAATCTGATTCCCTCGCCTATGACACATTTCACTGCTTTGGACAGCTAGCACCATGGCCAGTCTCTTCTCTCTGCTTTTCTCTCCGCTAAAAAGCTCATCCGTCAGCCATATTTATATTTTCTAGCTCCCCTCTTTCTCATTAATTATTACTGTTTTAATTAGCTTCACAAAAGGCATCCAATTAATATTTGCAGCCTTCTCTGCGATTCACTCCTCTCTCCCTCTCCCTCTCCCTCTCACAGCTAGATCAGCCATGCACGTGCATGAGAATTACAGATGAATGGGAGGGCCCCACCCAAAAGCATGAGCCTGATTGATTCCCAACAAGCACCGCACCAAATCAATTCATCCACCAAGCCCCTCGTTTATTCCGCTTGATTAATCACTCTTATTTACATATAATTCACTCCAATTAATCCAAACCCCTTCATCCCCTCATTCACTCTTCCTGAGATTTTATGTATCTGCAAGAATAACATGTTTCACGCATTCTATATAATGATCATATATATCAGTGTCCGTTCATCAGTGATCTGTCCTCCAGGGAAACTTGTGTCCAGCGCAGTACTACACATGCATGTATAGAACTAGATTCGATGTATGAATATAAGATACGTATGTGTGTGTGTCATCACTGCTACCTGTTACTGCCTTGCTCCTTTCACGTCTCTCTCTGTGGAGCTTCAGCCGAATAACGCGCAAAGCATATTTCTTTCAGAAGTTTCACTCACCTAATTTCTATCCCTCCAACTATATATATCTAATAATCCATAAGAAAAGATCAAAAGCACCGCCGACCTGCCTCCCAAATCTTTTGTGCGCGCGTGCACCATATATTCTCCGCACCCCACTTTCCCCTCAGTTTCATATCACCTTGCTTGTCCATTACTGATGTTTATTCATAAATTGTTTCAATTATTCGTGCGAAACTAGTTTTCCCAACTCTCTCGTAACCAAATCATTCTCACATTGCTTTGATGGTGTTGACCAAGACTGCAATAACAAATTTTCCAACACGCCACACTAAATTTTTTTTTTTTTTTGCCAATACGCCACCCTAAAACTTATGCTTGATTAACATGCATTAAAAAATCAAAATTTTTAAGCCTGTATAAATATAGGCAGTGTAGGGTTAATGATTTAATCACAGAAAAAATAATATTTTAATCTGGATTTTGATGTACCCCATGCATCAAGCATTAATTGGTTTTGTTCTGAAATGTGACTGTTTTGGATTACTGAGAACAAAAATCAGTCCTGAAAGACTGAGCAGGGAGTATGAAGAAGCTCGGTAATTCACCGGGCCGAATCCATAGGACTTGGCCCATCATGATCAATGCTCCCGTTCTCTGTGCCCAACGTATAAGCTCCCCTGCCTGAAGTGACCCATGGGCCTTTAAGGGCCACCCAGATACAAGCCTTGTACGGGAAAGGCCTTCCATGAATAAAAGAGATATGCTTAAGGAACTGGAAAAAATTTCCTCTAGGATTCAAACTCAATGAAAACAGTCCAAGAATTTTGTTTCCAGGTTTATTTATAAAAAACAAGAGGTACTTGATTATTTAATTTAAATGTCTAATGCAAATTTCTTGTTGATTTTAGGAAAAAAAATCTGATATATACTTTCAGAGTGCAGGAACAGGAACAATGATTCTGAAGGACGTGGATGTTAATTTTAAATAATCAGAGAGATTTTAAGTGTGAGTATTAGCTCCGTTTGGCAAAACTTAACCCTCACCCAAAAGCATGTTTAACAGTGTTTTTCCACAAAATGAGATAATCACTTTCACATATTTATCTCAATTTACGTAAAAGTACTTATCTACTGTGTTCTCAAACGGAGCCATTATTTATGGGTAATTTTCATGCAAAGAAAATTAACAGGATTAGTTGCTTTCTTGTTTAGCGGATTATTAGTGAACTATAAAAAGGGAGAGCGGACAAATGAAAAACAAAAGCTCTATCAATCTTAATTTTCTTGACATGTAGCTACCCGTTTGTCCGGTCACCCTCTCTGAACTGGGGTGGGGCCCGATCTGAAACTGATGTGTATATGAAGATAAGATGAGAACGGATAAATATTTAAATGAGAAATTCACAATTAAGTTTCATACAGGAGAATTAATGAATAAAAGATTTTAAAGATTTATAAAATTACCATAAGATTTTAGGAGTAATTATTGAAGTTGTTAATGGAAATTTACGGCCAATGGAAATTCAGCATACATGTGTGTGTTTAATTAGGTGTACTCAATTTTAAATCAGTGTCCGTAGAAGATAACCTGACGCTCGGAGGGTGTGGATTCATCTCAAAATCAAGCTGGAGGCGACAGGGAGAGTGAGCTGGCCATCCCTTGTCAAGTTCAACAACAGCACATTCTCACTCTCCTTCCATTATATTCAAATCAACTCTTGAGCGATTCTCTCGATTATACGTTTGATGACGCGAAACCATCAAACAACACTCCCATTAAAGGCAAGTGGAGATGGCGAAATGATTTATAAAAGCAGGAACCACAATAAATGCCTAACATCTCTTAAATTTCATTGCTTTTTTGGTTTCTGATTCAAATCAAGTGAGCAATTTGAATTCTGGACAGGCTAGAGTCGAGTGGGGCCGACAGGTAGAGCCTTCATATGAGGACCATTTCTGAGTCTGCCGGATGTCACATGCAAGAAACAAGGCAGCCCAGTTCCCAATTTTCCAGATGTCACTCAACCATTCTTATTCCACAACTCAACGTCATCTTGCTTCTAATCATTCAAATATTGAAGATGATAACGGGAAAATAACCCCTCAATTTTTTAAACTCCGTTTGGTATTATGAATAAAAAAATTATTTTGAGAATTCGTGTGAAAAGATAAAAATACCATCATATATAAAAAAAAAAGAATGAGACACCCTTGTCAGAGCACCACCGCTGATTCCTATGCTACTGACAACTTTTTTGTTGTGTTGCCTTTATTGCTCCGTTGAGTTAGTTGATAACTTTTCATGCTATATTGACAACTTTAACAAATGTAACAATAAAAGAAATTCAACTATGCCCAAAAACAGTCATTAGCCGCCGGCAATCGAAACTCAAGCCAGGTGGCTATTGCTGTTCTAATGGCTAGCAGCGGTGAAGGTGCCTCATTCTCTTTGTTTACATGAAGGCATTTTCATCTTTTCACGTGAATTTTTAAAATTCCCATTTACTTACAGTTATCAAGAGGTCATTTTATTTTGGGAGAATTACCCAAAAGTTCCAAATAAAAGAATGCGTTACAAAATGGTCCCAAGAGGTCGTAAATGATATATGTTTCACTTGTAAATTATACGTCTCAACTTGTTATTAACAACCTTTTGAGACCATTTTGTAACATATTCACTTACTTGGGACCACTGGGTAATTCTCTTTTATTTATTCATAACATCAAATGGGGAATGAAAAATTTATGGGGTATTTTTCCGTGGTTCTTCCTGTAAAATAAGAACCCCTAGTAGCTTTGGGCAAAAAAATAAAATATAAGAACCGTCCATAGCATGTTGGGTTTGGTTATTTTTCACTTGAAAGTTTAAATTTGAAAAGCAAGAGAGCCTATACTTTGTGGGTTGGATTGGGGGGACCTTTCGGCTGAGTCGCGTGATAACAGCGACATTTCTTCTTGTTTAGGTAATATAGTTCATAAGTCTCCATTTTCGACCGAGTTCGAGGCACCGTTTTCAACGTTGTCGTTTTCATCAGCTGGAGCCTCCCTCCCATTAAGGGCTTGTTTAAGTTTGGATTAGGTTCTAATTCACTGCCTTATGTGGGCTGCTTGCTTCTCTTCTCCCCAACACATTCTACTAAATTCTGAACTTTGATTTTGAAAGGCCACTTTGCTGCAATACTGTGTTTCGAAATGGATCGATAAAGACAAAAGCTTCTTAGAGGTGAAGATTTTTCTTTTCCCTCTTGTAAAATAAAGTGCAGTTCTTTTCAACAAGTCTAGGTACAATTTTTCGACACCCTCTCACAGCAATTCTTACCTGGACAACACTCTGATCTAAGCGTATTCATTTCAGATTCAAAGTTACACATACGGCACGTCAAAACTAGTGAAGTGATTATTGGGGGGTTTCAACGTGCACGTGACATATACGCCACGTTGAAACTAAGATGCTCTCAAGTTTACATTACACCCTTCTAAATTTTGGTCCAATTGCCAGTTTCACTAGTTCCATCCTTTTGATTTGGTTACGATCGTATCAGCATTTACCAGCATTCATTTGAAATTCAATATCCAATTCAATACACTTCAAATGCGGATTGCACGTTTCGCCTAAAGAAAACAACAAAAACAAAGGCAGGCACATAGTACCAGCCTATGCATAGCAGGATGACGGAATGGTTTTGGATGATTTTTTTGTTAAAAAAAGTGAATCATTGAGCCTATTAAAGAAAGGAATTTGGTAGCAAACAGCCATCACTCACATGAATGATTGACTGGTTAAGGCCAACGCAAACATGGGGATTAGACAAAGAACGAAATGCCCCCACCACGTTCTTCAATCTGCGTTTACCCGTTTGGCTGAGCTTACGAGGTCTAATACTTTTCTCCCGCGTTCTTCCGATGATTCCAGTGGGCACATAACAAAACAGACTAGAAAAATCATCGTACTGCTATGTAAATTGTAAAACATACATGAGATTAGTGCAACATCATTTGGACGAATTAATCTGCATATGGAAGAAAAAATGAAGAGAGGCGTGATATTTTACTCATGGAAAATCTAGCGGACCATCGATTCCTTCTCCAGTGGTCTGAATGTTGTGGGAGAAGATGCTAACGGAAGCACCTGGTGTTGTTGAACCTCTCTCTGATCCCTCTCCCTGTTCTTGATGAGTCTAAGAAACGACCCATCTCTTTCATCAATCACCGTCGTTGGGTTTGGAGAATCCTTTACCCCAGATTCTGAAACAGAGCCTAGATTGCTCTGTGCCCTTCTGTGAGCTTCTTCAATCATTCTTCGGTACAATTTCTCCTCTGCATCCCTCAGGAACTTGAACTTTGGAGGAGGTGATGAAGATCTAAATCTGTTAATTTCTGGTTCCGACAATGATTCAAAGAGAGGGTTGAATCCTTGGTGCTTGTAAGAATCAAGAGGGTTGTTCAAAGAGGATTTCAACGGTGAAGAAGGCAGAGGTGGGAGAAATGGGGTATCGATCGCCACCATAAGATCACTCAAGCTCCTAGTTCTCGACCCTTTCCTGGATTTCCCATCCTCAGACTCCAAATCCTCCTTTGTCTCCTCCTTAATTGTGAACAGAAATCTGGGCGGACCAGCGAGATTATGCAGCCTCATGAGCTCTGATTCTACACTCTCTTCTCCTAAGCTCTTCAATACTACATCCTTGTTAGTAGCAGCAGCAACACCCGACTCAAGGTCAGTTTCTAGAATCTTCGTTTCTGGGCCTCTGGCGGTAGTTTGCAATGAAGACAGGGTCTTCCAGCAAGCCCCGTCAAGCATTCGCTTCGTATAATTGCTTTCATCACTCCCAATCTCAGCGTGTGTTCTTCTCCTTTTCCGCCATAACAAGTAGTAAAGCTGAGCAATGAGAGCCAGAAGAAGAAAGCCAAACACCAAGCTCAGACCAATACCTATCCCACTGAACGACATCGTCTTTGGTTGCCAGATGATTCACATCTTCATATCAACAACAACCAAACCACAAAAGGGCAACCTATTTTAGACGAAAAACTATGTTCTCCCAGATTTGCAGCACAGAGAAGCCACAGGATTTGTGAGAGAATACCAAAATTTCAGAGGATTTAAAGGAAAGTGGAGGGTGAGATGAGAGACAGTGAAGTAAAGAGAGGAAGAAGAGCATCAACCTTCCATTAATGGAAAATCTCTTTCATTTATGGGAGTCACGTTGTAGAAGTCAGAAGTATGTTGGCAGAAACACACGTCTAGGAGTGGGGTATTAGTTGAGAGGGGAGTACCACCGGAACGAGAGGAAAGAGGAAAAGGCCATACATTCCTTGTAAGCCAAATACGCGAACAACGCGGAAACCCAGAGAGGCAGAGAGATTGTAGAGCGCCAATGAAAGGAAAACTTAGCTTGAAGAAGAGGATGCCATTACGCGGTCAGATTGTTTTTCGGTTGAGAGGACTGAGGAGTGGAAGCCTGTGAAGTTGAGCTTAAAAGATGGATAGGGTAGGGCTTGGGGCGTGGACACTGGAGAGGACTGGGAGTGTGATAAGGGTTAGAAATAGGCTTGGGGGGTGTGGGCCAGCCAAGTCTTGGAGCAATGTGGCTAACGAGTCTGTTTGTATGGTTCCACAGAATCTTCCTCACATGGCCCTTCTTCTTCTGCCTCTCATTCTCATTTCCCCTCAATCATATTGCTTAACACAGCTCATTATTTTAAACATGGGCTCTCGTAATTTTTAACTTCAATTTATGTGCAGCTGTATTTTTAATCTGTTTATTCTATTTATTAATGAAGTTAAACAAAATTATCCTTATCCAAGTGTGATGTAGTCCCATCGCTCTTATAATAATGCACTCTCTCTAAAAGGAGTGAAACGTTTTTTGATTGGTTAAGTGGGTTATTAATTACATTGTTTTAGGACCGATTATTTTAAGTCATATATAACCTTTTTGTTTATCTTATATATTAAAAAACAAATCAATGTCCCATTTGGTTCGGTTGCATACGAGGGTTACATGTAATCTTGATACATTTTATTAATCACAATGTTTAATTGTTATAATAATGCAAGTAAATGTAATCTTAATTACAATAAATTAGGTGATCCCTATTACATAGCTTAGAACATGTAATTCGTATTATAATTTATATAAATTAACATGTGAATACTTATATCTTTCTTAATTCAATGTCTAGATATTTATATCAAGTTTAAAAAGTTCACTTCATTTTTTTTATTTTTTATAGATGAAGTGTGAATTTATTTCATGACTTCATAATGTATAATTGATATGTAATAATCATTGCATTACATTTCTATGAACTTCGCGATAGACAGGAGGGTGTAAGAAGGCAAACAAAAAGAAACAAGATTACTCAGTAATTAAGAGCTTGTTTGGTAGTCCAAATTACAAAATTTAGGTTTCAAAATTTAGGTTTGAAACCTATGTTTCCTCTTTCCTATTCTCTCTTTCATACTTTTTCCTCTTTTCTCTTTCATACTTTTTCTTTCTTTCCCTTTCTTACTTTCCTCTTTCCTACCCATTTTTTTACCTCAGAATCCGTAAAAGCTATAACTTCTCAAACATAAATCACTTTTCAAAACCTAGATTTTATCTCGGAATCTGTGAAACCTAAGTTTCAAACTAACTTCCCAGACAAACCCTACAAAATAGATTCAACCATTTCCCATGGAAAAAATACGTGAGGAAGAGTAGTAAAAAAATCTGTAATGATGATAGTAATAGGAACGAGAGAAAAGAATGATGATAATTAAGATAACCACATCGGCCGAGACGATTTTACGGTTTACAAAATAAATAGGTAAATTATTATCTTAATTTACCAAAAAATACTGTTGAACTTGCGTTTAAAAAGTTCAAACGGTCCTTCAAACAGTTACATGATAAATAACAACAGACGCCAAAAAAACACAACCGTGAGACAGCAGATTTGGCTGTGCTTTATGCCCTATGGTGTAAAATTATTACTATCAATCCATAAAGGCTTCTGTTCGAAAATGACACATCCTTCTTCCAAAGAAAAGATTAATGGATTAATCTTCTAATATTTTTTTTGTGTAAGATTTTTTTGGTGCACTCAAGTGGTTGCTCGCCGTCCCTCTTGGGTTGGAAATCCTCCAACTTCCTTTCCTGTATCTGTATCTTTCGTCCCATGCCTTCTTGTGCACTCAAGTCCTTTTTTCCCATTCATTTTTCGTTGGAAAATGGTAACAGTTGACTGTTTATTCGTGCCTTGAAATAAATAATCAGATAAACAATAGTAAAACAAATAGAATAAATAAATGAGGAACCACGCTGCTTTTCGTGCTGAGAGGTTTGTGCTAATTTTTAACTCTTGACCCTGCACTAAATGGCACCTCTCTCTCTTTATCTCTCTCTATTCTGCGCATGTAGTTTAAAATTAAAATGCAAGAGAGGTTGGTAGGCGGACCACAAAGGCCCAGCCCGGGGCTTGCAGTTCTGTCCTCTTTGACCCTGCATGCCCAGTCCAGGGATAGCTGAAGGACCCACTTGACAAAAAAAAAATTGTCATCGGACAATTACCAGTAGGCTTTGAAGAATAAGAGGCCCATCCGTTAGAGGAATTGGGCCCACTTCACACAGCACATAACCGTCACGAGTTAAGGGAAAAGGAGTAGAATGAGTAGTCTGTAAAATATAATCTGTTTGTTTGGGAATTTGTCGGGAGAAAGGAGTTTACGGATTTCGAGAGGAATTTATAGAATCCAATAAGAATTTACGGATTTCAAGATGCTTTTTATGAATTTCGAGATACCTTTTTTAAATTTTAAAATGCTTTTTATTTTGGCTTGCTGCACTATTAGAAGAAAGATTTCCCAAACATGATTTCTTGGACATTTCTCCGAATGGACTGTGAAATAACCGATTGGACAGCAACAAAAATACTGCCTTTTCAGTATTTTATCCCATAATTTTTTATTGAATTAAAATAAAGTGTGTGCTTGAATGTGCATTTCGAAGGCGTGAAGAAATAAAATAATTAAGAAATTCCTTAATGATAGCAAAATAATTATGTTTTTCCCAAAAAGGCCAATCTGTCATGGTTATCATTCGTTTACTTGCTTGCCAACATGATCCAGACGTCATTTAATTATTTTTCTACGAGCATGGGACTCCGATTTGCATGCATTTTAAAGAATAAACGAATTAAAAACTAAACTTAGATATTTACACGTTAAAAGAGTGTAAGGACAGACTTTAAGTGTTAAGAGATACTCCTAATACTTAACAGAACCACTAGCAATTTATTCATCAATCAAATCTTCGTTTCATGACAACGATTGAATATCTTATTTCCTATATAATATTAAAAGACACACCATTCCAGCAATCATCCAATCAAGCATTAATCCCCAAAAATAAATAGATAATGAAAACAATTTAGGGTTTTCATTAGCAGTCTGTAACAATCCGAGTAGATAGTGATGCAGCATCTATATCAAAACCGTAACATCAAATTTT
>JANTPZ010031328.1:0-13442 GCA_025593235.1 Vachellia pachyceras
TTCTACTTTTGTCTTCCTCACTGCTCAGTGCTTACTTTAATCTTAAAACTTGCTTTTGGATCCTTAAAAGTCAGGTGGAGCCAAACAAATTAAAAAAAGAATTATGTTAGATGTAGCAAAGAGAGCAAATGGGTTGTTCTTAAAAAATTCAGTTTGGTTGGAAGCCGGATTTTGGAGTTTCTAACCTTTTTTTTTTCAGATTCAAAACGTTTGAACTTGATTTTTCAATAAATCATTTGAATGAGTTTATAACAGTAATTAATCTATCCTTATGAAGGCTGATTTACCTAACCATTTAGGGACCAATGAGAAAGATTCAAGTTAGCATCTCTCTGTAGGTCATAATGAAACTATCCCATGCACTAATCATATTAACCAACACCCTTGATACCTCTAAGAAAACTGGCTTTTTTTTAAAAATAAAAATAAAAATAAAAATGCATTTAGACATGAATTATAGTATCTTAATTGAATTTTTACCCTAACTTCATTCTATAAAATGTGGTTGAGTTGGAAATCATTTTTGCAAAAGTTAATTTAAAAGAAGCTCTGAATGGAGACTATTGATTTGTATACAATTTCAAAATTTGCGATTATTGAACACCATAGTTCAAAAAAGGAGGAAGTATTTTTCACAAATGCCCCAAAATAATGTTTAAACTTCTCGACCACATTCAATTAAGGTCATAATATAACTAAAATAAATTATTTTATGCATTTGTACTTTCTAATTTGGACCAAACAAACTCTCAAAATCTTCTCATATTTAAGACTAGAAAGAGTAAACTTATATGGGTAAGTTATCTTTGATTAAATTTTCTCATATAATTCACACACTCAACAAAACCTTGGTAAGGTACTTAATGTCATTTGGCTACAAAGTCCTATGACAATGTCCTGATATGATTTTGATAGTACTTGATATGAGATATATAATTGCATGACAAACCATAAAAAGGAAAAAGAAAGCAATTATTAAGTATTTATGTTATATGAAAATTTAGTGATTGGTCGATGTTCTTCCCTTGGAATTATTAATGTCTGTTAAATTGACATTGTCAAAGTATACTTTGGTTTTATATGACCAAGTCTTCGCTCAAATTCTTTTGTGAATTCTAACACCATTCTAGGCATTCACTTTCTTCTTCTTCTTCTTCTTCTTCTTCTTCTTCTTCTTCTTCACTTTTTGGTGTTTCGTCGCAAACATTGGCAAACTATTTTTGATTATTATATAAAGGGAACTTTGGTCTTAAGTCCCAAATAAATAAATTATTTAAGGAATAGTCCCATGGAAAAAAAAATTTAATGAGAGGTCCCAATTGACAACATGATGTCCTTGTATTGACAACACCATATGCTGTGTTGACAACATGTTGTCAATGGGACCTCTCATTAAATATTTTTCTCCATGGGACCATTTCTTAAATAACTTACTTATTTGGGATCTAAGACTAAATTTCCCTTATATAAATATATAGTTATAGTGAAAAGGGTCACCATGATAATATTTCTTAATTTTGTTCACTTAGCTTTGTTTAGGGCATAACAAACCTTTGTCATCTTCAGAGTTGTTAGGACTCGCAGACTTGTGTATTATTCCCTCTATCCATAAGTTTTAACAGACTTTAATGGACTGAGTATATCCATGAAGTACAATGATCTAATATGTGGTTAATTATGCTAGGAACTAACAAATGAGAGTTTAATCATAGTTTTGCCCAAAAACCTATGTTTTATCTAAGTAATCACATTCTAAAGAAAAGTTATTTCGTAAACAAAGAGCTCGTTTGGCATCATTTTACAAAACCTAAGTTTATCCAAATACTTACATTTTTAAGAAGATTTATGTTGAAGATAAAACCTTAGTTTGAAACATAGGTTTTGAAAAAGTTATTTTCTTATCAAATCATACATTTTTACTTAATAAATTTTCTCTTTCCTCTTTTTTCTTTTCCTCTCTCTCCTCTTTACGGCTTACTTTTTACCTCGGAATCCGTAAAAAATATTCTCACCATAACTTCTTAAACACAATCACCTTTTCAAAACCTAATTTTTGCTCTGAAGTCCGTAAAAGTTATTCTCCCAATATCTATTCTTCAAAACCAAGGTTTTATCTCGAATTTTGTAAAAACTATTCTCCACTGTACTTTCAAACAAGCTTCTAATCCTATTTTTATAAGCCAGAAAAGGAGTGATCAATTTTTTCATGTGAATATAAAATTTTACATTTTATTTGTTGCGCATGTTTGGCAAATCTATTAGAATCATATTTATGCAAGTCGAGATAAAACTCCTCTCATATACTTAAATCGATTTATGGGAATTCATTCTTCCAAAAGATTTTCAAACCCACAATTATTATGTTAACTTTGCATTAGTGCATGTAAACTAAAGATTGAACACCTATTAAATTTTAATAGGATTTAAAATATTTCACCACCTTAGAAGAATAAACCATATGGATCAAGATAGTGGTAAACGATGAGGTGACATGTATTTATTAAATAATCAAGTTTGGAAGAATTCAGTGATGAGCGTGAAGAAGGAACTCAAAGTCTCCAAAAAGAGATCACAGAGAAATGAGGAAGCAGCCTATAAGGAAGGACCTAAGTTGAGTCAATTATACTTTCATTAGTATGAACCGTCCAAAAGATTGTGTGCAGTCAACGTTCATTTTATAAAGGCTTGGTCAATCTTGTCATTTACTCATCACAAGTCCTTACTTATAATTTTTTTAATGTTAATTCCCATTGTAAAATTAAAAAAAAATAAGAAGGTGGAAGAATTATTTGTTAAGGTGGGGATTTTTTTAAATAAGGATAAAGTTAAAGAATAAATTAGTTATAATTAATTGAATTATAATAAGGATGGAAGTGGTATCTATGAGACACTTCTAGTATTAACTCTATTTTAAAATTTAATAATAAATTTTTGAATTTACCCCTACTTAATGTACATATCTAATGGGAAATATAAGAAAATAAAAGTCTACACAACAATAAATTATAGATAAAATTATAAATCAATACAATGAATTTAATAAGGCTTTGATATTAAAAGCAAAAAAAAAATTCTATCTTAATGTTATAGGAGTTCTTATATGATTTTATTTATAAGATACTCTCAATATGTTTAACTAGGAAAAAGCTCTAAATCCCATAAATTCATCTTAAAACTCAATAACTTTCTTACTATACTTCTCTTTTAATATTTATACTTTAATGGAAAGTTCAAAAAAATACTACACGATCCTTGATATAAAAATTGGTTAACATTTTTTTAAAGGATTAAGGAGTATAATTAAATTACTTAAATATAACTTATATTATATAATATTTATATATAATTAGATTATATATCAACTTTAAGTTAAGTAAATTAATTTAAAAAAATGATAAATATGTCAATTTATTTAACTTCTTTAATCTAAAAAAAACTCAATTAGCTCTTGTATTAAAAGGCAGATGTTGTTTTGCTATAATTGGCCCGTTTGAAAACGGTAGAGAAGTACTTTTACGCAAGTTGAAGTAAATATATGGAGAAGATTATCTCATTTTACAGAAAAATACTGTTGAACGTGCGTTTAGTTTTTGAAGATGTTATTCTAAACAAACCCCATTGTGTTGATATGAACGATAGAATGAGAGATAAAGGAAATACTCTTTCTATTTTTTTCCCTTTAGGAAAACACTCTGTGCACTCCGTAAATAGCACAGTAGAGTATATGATGGCTTCCTCCATTACATGAAGCTTTGAGGCTCAGAAGCTTCTTTAGTCTCATTGCCGTCAATGAATAATCAATCCTTGCGCCCAAATGGATCATCTTCTTCACCTGAGGTTGGACCGACTTGGATTCCACAGAAATTTTAGAAATGGTTCTTATTTGGTAAAATTTATATACTCCTCAAAAGCACATTCAACAGTGTTTTTCCACACAAATGAGATAATCTCTTCCATATATTTACCTTGACTTACGTAAAAGTACTTCTCTACCGCATTCCCAAATAGACCCATGATCTGTAATCATTTCTCGTACTCGCAAGTCGCAGGATTTATTCTCTCAATTTAATCTTATTAAAGATGACAATTAAATGAGTTTACATGTATATTTTTTTTTTCAAAAAACACTTTCCTCATTTCTACGGAATGATATATTTTAAGTGATTTTACGAAAATCACGCTAAATATACTGAAAGAGTTTTATCTCAATTTACGTGAAAGCATTTTTAATTGATTTTGGGTATTTGATAAACACTATTAATTTACTCCCTATGATCATTATTACTAAAGGACATCAATTAAGCTGGTAACTTGGAAAAATTGGTAACAATTAGAAATATATCCTGACTAAATTAAGGGTGAGAGTGAGAGGAGTATGATTTATGAGCATGACTTATAAAAATACTAATTTATTGTAAAATGTAATACTATTTCATATTGATACTAATAGCAGTAATTAATAATATAACGAAATGGTTTACCTCACTTTAAAAGCCATGAAGTCAAGCATTAAGAAAAAGACTTGTGACCTCGTTCATTATTTATTTATTTATTTATTTTTGCCTTTGGCCCCAGGACTCAGCTGCTTCCCTTGTTCACAAAAGCAGGGGTTTGGTGTGACGTCATTAAAATTCCCCCAATATATAAAAATTAAATAAAATATCGAAGCCATTGTTTGCCTTCTCCATCACTTATAAATAGGTTAACCCCTCAACATCATTTGTTGCAGATGCCGATAAAAGCCCAAAAGCTATCAGAATCACCAAGCCTCGCACACAGAAATATAATAAACACTACAATATATATATATATATATATATCTCTCTCTCTCTCACTATGCCTTCCAGAAGATTTCTCCTGAAAAGCTTCGTTCTTGGGTGTTTCATGTCCAAGCAATCTTCTTCCAAGAAGAATAAGAAATGCTTGGCTTCCCGAAAGGTGAGCTCAAGAAGATTATGTCTCTCTGATCTGAGCAACTCTTCTTCTCTCTCCATTATGAGCGATCTGTCAAACTCTGTTCTGGGCTCAAATCTTCACGTCTTCAGCCTCAAGGAGCTCATGGAGATCACCCACGACTTCTGCAAATCCAGTGTTCTTGGGGAAGGTGGGTTTGGAAAAGTTTATAAAGGCTTCATTGATGGTAAGCTTAGGCGTGGTTTGGAACCTCAAGTTGTTGCAGTTAAGGTTCTTGATTCAGATAGCAAGCAGGGACACAGAGAGTGGTTGGTGAGAATCTTTTTTTTTTTTTGGCTCAAATTGATTCTCAGATGAATCTGAAAAATTGTGATGAAATTAATTGGTGGCCTTTCTTTCTTTCTTTTTTTGGGGTTGGTGTAGGCTGAAGTGATCTTTCTGGGTCAACTAAAGCATCCCCATCTGGTGAACTTGATTGGATATTGCTGCGAAGATGAACACAGACTTCTGGTTTACGAGTACATGGAGAGAGGAAACCTAGAGAACAAGCTTTTCAAGGGTAAGGCTTTTAATTGGAAGCAAATTTTAAAACCTCGTGTGGTTAATTTCTTACACAAGATGGTTACTGATTCTTGTAAAAACAACAACAAAAACAAATGCAGGTTACTTAGCAGCCTTGCCGTGGCTCACAAGAATCAAGATAGCCATTGGAGCTGCAAAAGGGCTTGCTTTCCTTCATGAAGAAGACCAAGCTGTCATCAACAGAGACGTCAAAGCCTCCAACATCTTATTAGACGCGGTAAGTTCCATATTCAGTATTAATCATCTTTCGATTAGTCGACGATAAGGACATAACATAATTCTCCATCTTTGCTTGTACTTCTTTTTCGAGTCTCAAGTCATCAGGTTCACAGTCTTCCAATTTTCATTACTTGACACGTTAATTATCATATTCTCAGGATTACAATGCCAAGCTTTCTGATTTCGGCCTCGCCATAGATGGCCCAGAAGAAGATCAAGTTCATATCACAACTCGCGTAATGGGTACTCATGGTTATGCTGCTCCTGAGTACATCACATCAGGTTCAAACAGAATCTTCACTGAAGTTTAAACCTTGTTTATGAATTATTAATTATATGCCCAAGTTTTGTGACTCATGAAGTTTTTCTGGTTTTATTATCAGGGCATTTGACAACCATGAGCGATGTGTATAGCTTCGGGGTGGTTCTGCTAGAGCTGATTACAGGAAGGAGATCAGTGGATAAGAACCGTGCGATGAGAGAACAGGATTTGGTGGAGTGGGCAAGGCCATTGTTAAAGGACCCGAATAAGCTTGAGAGGATAATGGACCCAAGATTAGAGGGTCAATACTCTTATGAAGGGGCTAGAAAAATGGCGTATCTGGCTCACCAATGTCTGAGCCAACAACCCAAGTCTAGACCCTCCATGCGAGCCGTGGTTAAGACCTTAGAGCCACTCATGAACCTGGCTGATATACCAGTAGGCTACTTTGTCTACGTGGTCCCCACTGAAGGAACTCAGGAGAATAAACCAGTTCATGAGTGTGAGCAGAAGGATGAGGAGGAGGAGGTGGAGCAGACGAAGACGAAGACGAAGATGAAGATAAATTTCATGGAGGGTGTTCAGAGGAGTCGAAAAGGTCAAAGAAGAAGACGACGTCAGATTAAGTTGCTGAGGTCATCTGGTTCTGTTCATTCAGATACAGCTCTGTACAAAGTTCTTGGTTCTAGCCTTTATTCTCAAAAGCAAGCACCATAATTGCAAAAGGAAAATGGCCATAAATAGTGTATGGTTCATCCTCAGTTTCTTCGTCATTTTTACACACAAAGTGTAGAAACAGAACAAGGATAGGGAAAAAAAATGGAGATAGAAACAGAGTGTACATCAAACACACAGTTCTTTTCATTTTTATCCCCTCTCTGCCTTAATGGCAGGTGTTAAGAAATCCCAATATTTTTTCGCAGTGGAAAAAAAAATACTTAAGCTGTTAAATAGCTTTGTTCTTTTATTTAAAAGATTGTAATTTAGATATTCTACCATGTCCATGGTTACTTCATGTAGCATATTTGTAAAAGATATGATTAATATGTGTAAACAAAAGGAGTGAAAAACTTATTTACTGTTTTATTTCTTGTGCTATTGTCCTTCTAAATGTATGAACACAATTTTGTATTGGCCAATTTAAAGATGATTTCCAATGAGTTAGTTGGATTTTTTTTTAATATAATCTTGTGAAAAATGTGGAGCTAGTGGATTGTGCTTTCCCATTTAGGAATGAAATAAGGATTGAAGAGCATGATTGTGGCGATTACCAACTCTGTTCTCATTTTCTGGATTTGCCTTCCTTCTTCCTCTAAATCATTGTGTTTGAAAGCTCGGTTTGGAATAACTTTTACATAAATAAGACAAAACTTTTTTCACATATTTATTTTGGATTGTATGAAATCATTCTTTTAATGGTTTTCCAAACGGGTACAATTGTGCCCTTTCTTTGGAAAATTAATGAAAAAATAATGTTGAAATTTGGAATTAAGCCAAATTTATCATCCATTTGACTTCTGCTTTGCCTTGGCAGAAAGTCCTCTCTTTCTTCCATTCATTTTCTAAATGCATGGCTCATCCCTTTTGATTTTGACAGATTTAGGCCATAGTGCACTTATCTATTTTTTAATAAATTTTATATGCTTATTTTATTATGACCTATTTGCGTTTCATTCTAATAAATAATTGTTGTTAAATTTAAATATATAAGCATGCTGCTCAATTGATAGAAGTTGCATCAGCTTAATCAATTATCTTGTACTTAAACTCCAACTAAGCATTTAGTTGTGTTAAATTCGTCAAGTGTTCTCATCATTATGATCTTACCCATCTCAACTGAGTTATTTCTTAGAATAAAGCAAAGATGAAGTTGTTCAATTCAATGGGTAAGGATTGTATGTTGTATTTGCATTAACATCATATAACCGCGTTCATACAAGTTGGGATAAAATTCCTCTCATATATTTACCTCATAGATTATAAATTATATTGAAAAAGTAATATCTACTACTGATTCAAACAAACCCATAATAATTTAGTTAATGGTATCGAGTTTAAACTCAAAAGGATACAACTATAAAAGAAAATCAACATAGATATTGTGGTATGCTTTTTTCTATGGAAAACAAGTGTTCAAGCCATCGAATACTCCACTTATCCCTAATATAAAAGTTAACCAATTAATTTAAAATAAATCAATTAATTTGAAAAAATATGATTAAATTCAACCTGTTTAGTTGTCCATAACCACCCTTTGAATTACACAAACCGTATAGTTAAGAAGTGATTTGAATTTAGGCATTGGATGGATGAATATAGAATAATACAAGGCAGCCCAATTCAAACATGCAATAAATCAGAGAAAAAGGTGTTACTATGCACATGAGAGTGTGTGATCGATCTTCTTCATTCACCAACCCCAACAAATTGAAATCAGTGGAATATCTAAGAAACACACAGTAAAAAGTCCACATCTGTCTTTTTGGTGAAACATCAAAAATCAAAAGCCAAGAGTGAATTAATAAATCTAATCATATAACAAATCAACAGAAACCCAGCACCATTAGTGAAAAACAAGCTTGCTTCTATATTCAACAAATTGTGGCATCTTGTGGTGAAAATGTCTTATCATTTTCTACCACCCCTTTATTAATTTTCCTTCCTTAAATAATGATCCCACATGACTTGTTTGTTTAAACCATGTTGGGGAAAAAACATGGGCATGAACGGTTCATTTGTTTTTGGAAGTTGGAAACACAACACCACACACACACACACACACACACACAAAAGAATTGTTTTTTTAATATTTTAATAGTTGAAATGTGTGACAATGAATCTTGTTCGGATAATGAATAAAAATGAGATAAATTTACCGTCTGGTCCCAAATAGAGGAATTAATGATAAAATGTTCTAAAGGTTTGTAAAATTACAATCAAATCCCACTAGTATCTAGTCCAATTATCATCAACAACCTCAATAGCCGTCAATAACAACTAGACCAACTGCTGCTGGGACCTAATGGTAATTTTACCAATCTTTAGGACATTTTGTTCATTAATTGGGTTATTTGGGACCTGACCTGATGCTAAATTTCCCTGAAAATTACACTTTCAATTCTCCAACGTCCATCTATGTCTCATTAGATGAGTCCTTTTCACATACTTAATTAATTATTAATTTTACTTTGCTTAATTTAATCATTGACATTACACCCCCTGTCCTTGAATTCCTTAGTTTGGAAGCTAACCTTTTGTGTATCACAGGTACATGGAACAAGGATATAAAGAATAAAAATAATAACAATTTAATTTAATTTTTTTTTTGCCTTTTAGTATTTGAATGATTACATGGGAAGACATGGAATCAAAATCTTGAATAGTATTTGAAAGATTTATGTGATTGTATTTGTGATATTGTTCAAGTAGAGTCAATAGTGGGTATGTTAATGATGATCTGACTTGAATATTTGATGCCCACAAATTAGACCTATAATTTCACCAATTCAATTGAAGCATTCCACACCAAACTAATTAAACATTGTTAATTTGTTGTCAATGTGATCCCAAACTTTCAGAAACTAAATGATTTTTTTAAACTATCTAAATCAAAACCATAATTTCCAATACCTGAAGGTAGTCAAAAGATGGAGTTTTTTTTAACAAAAAAAAAAAAGATGACACAATTTATTAAAGTATATGAGATTCTTTAAAAAGATTTTACATATTTATATAGTTAACAGATCGACTTAGATTCAAACATTTTCTGATCCAATTGAAGGTAATTGTCCTAAAAATGTATTTTTATATTATTGGAGACTCAATTTCAAAACTTTATGCTAAAGCCGGTCTCCATTGGGACCAATGCTTCTCACGTTATAATTTTTTCCTTGCCAAGATGTTTTTCTATTTGATATAATGAGATCAAGACATTATCATATTTTGACATTTGTTACATTAGTATATTTTGACATTTGAAGGTAACTCTGTTGCTACATTAGCATATTTTGACATTTGAAATTTTTTGAAAAATATTTTTTTTTTATTACGGCGTATTAGTTTCCCATTTGGCCCAAGGAGCTGAACAATTCAAGCTGTTTTTTTTTTTCCATTTGACTGCTTTATGGCATAATCTTTAATTTGAAGACTTTGAGAATATAAAATGCGGTTTGTATATATATGTTAGTTATTCATCAAATTTTATTTATAAGCCACTTTTAACATATTTCATACAGATAAAAGAAAATATTAAACCTCATTAAATCTGTATTAAAATTCAACAACTTTTAAAATTTATCTCTAATTAATATCAACTATAACATATGAAAGCCAAATCAATAGATAATAAATGAAGAATAAAATTGTATATTTATATAAAAATTTAATGAAATGACTTATAAATACAATAAAATAAAACATCTTCATTTTTACTCCTATAAATAATATCACTGGTGCGGGCTAAAGGCCCATCCATGGACGTTAACTTTTTCAAGGGTGGAGCATTGAAGTTAACTTTGGACCCGTTTAGAAACATGGTAGATAAGTATTTTTATTTAACTTGAGATAAATATTTAAAGAAAATTATCTTATTTTACCAAAAAACACTGTTGAACATACGTTTAGACTTTACAAACACATAGTCAAACAGACACTTTGACATATAAGCAAATGTGCATAGAAAAAGGTACGTTTGCAGCACAGCAGATCAGCTATTTGGAGATCAAATGTCAGTTTTTGGATTCCCATGTTGGTCTCGTTTGAGAACGCGGTAAATAAGTACTTTTACACAAATCAAGATAAATATGTGGAGAAGATTATTTCATTTTACAGAAAAACACTGTTAACGTGAGTTTGAATTTTTGAAACGTTATTCTAAACAGATCCGTTGTATACCCACCGTTTATGGAATCCATGTTTTTATTATGAAATCAGGAAGATAAAAAATGAAAAAAAAAATGAATCCATCTCAGAATAATTTCACTGAAATCAAGCAGAGGTGTAACCCTTTCTTTTTGTTTGAAGAACAATTATATGATTTTTCCTTATTTTTCCTACTCAGAAATAGAGCACATAAATTTGAGAAGTAAAGTGATTGTTGGAACATTGAATAGTTCTAGAAGGTACGAACTTGTACTAACATGTTGGCAAAAGTTTAAAAATTAAAAAAAAACTTGTACTAGCAATGGAATTGGAAGGCTTGAAGCTTGATGGAGAGTGACAATGATGATGAGCGGCAACATATGAAGTGACCTTAAATCATTCTCTTTAGAGTACTCAACAATCCATGTTACAATAAGTAACCAAAGTTCAAAGGAGGTCACTGATCTACAGCTTACCAGGGTATGATTGAATTAACGGTATACAATGTAAATTGCTCTGTTTGGGAACACAGTAGAAAAATATTTTTATGTAAATCGAGGTAAATATGTGAAGGAAATTATTTCATTTTGCAGAAAAATATGGTTGAACGGACATTCGGCTTTTGGAAACTTTATTTCAAACAAGGTCAATACATCATATGACTTTTATCTCAATTCACGTGAATGTGTTTTTATAACGCCAGGATAAACATGGCCCACACATTTCTTTTAAGACAAATTACTGGAAAAATTATTGTTTAAAAGGATTTAAATTGAAATATCAATATTTTATGTGTATGAAATTATTTAAAGTACCAATACCTTTTATGTACATACACACATGATCCTTCTTACTGATAAAACTTTTAAACATGAAATTTTCGCTGATTTTTCCTTTTATTTATTCCCATGTAATTTTTATTATTTTTTTTTATACACAAGTTTTAGGCAGGGGTTGGGCTCAACCACAAGTTAAGAACATGACGAAATCTCCCTTTCTCTGGCAGGGGTTGATACCAATGCTAAATAGGGTGAGTCGTCAAATCCAGTGTCATGTTTATGATTGCAGCTCTTTGAGTCCATCTTATGACAAAAAAAAAATAATCATAATGATGGGCTAAAGCAAAATCAACAAGACGCAAGCAAGAGAAGAGCAAAGTCAAATCCATTCGGCCCATTCACCCAACAAGGTTGATTCACTTCGAGAAGCCTCTTTTGGGCCCAATAACCTCCAAAAGTTAACGAAGCAACCCCACCTCTAGAGAATCTCACAACCTAACTAAAACTACCGATGAATCTACCAATGGCCGCTTGGTATAGTTGGTAAAGGTTACTATCAGTATTTCTCAGGGTGAGGGTTCTAACCCTAGGGAGTGACATCCGCGATAATTAACGCAACCTCAAAGAGGTTGTCCCATCGGTACCTCACTACCACCATAAGGTCTCCTCACGGGGGTTCGGATTAGTCTGAGGTGGGCAATGAACCCATGATACCGGGTGGTTTATACAAAAAAAAAACTACCAATGAATGTTGATTGAGTTAGTAAAGAAATGATTTACAACTCACAATGTTGTGAGTTTAAATCATGTTCACTATATGAGAATTTTGCTAGTGGCAATGTGTTAATAGACATCTGTAAGTGCTTTCTAAACCGGTAAACATACTCTTACCCTGATGAAACCCTAAATCCAGCCAACCTAAAATTTCTTGTGAAAAAAGGAACCTAACTCAAACATTTTCCTCTAAAAAGGATTCAAACTGCGTATTTCTTATTAGCATTCAAGTAGAATGCACAGACATTACTTTAATGGGCATCTAACCAGTGTTAGATAGGCATCTTGTCAGGGACAACATGTTCCTGTTTTAATTAGTGTATATGTAAGTTAAAACTACAAGCTTTGGCTTGCAATTATGTATTAAAAAAAAAGAGGTTAGAGACATTAGTTTAATTGTTCCCATCACATCATCATTTATAATCTACTTAATTTGGAGCCCATCATAGAATATATAAATGACTACTACTACCTAGTCAAGGCCTTGAAATAATTAATCTTTTATTTATCTCACTTAAGACCCTGCCCATCAACTGAGTATATGCTTGTTTGGAAAATTTTATTTACTCTCTGAAAGCACGTTCAACAGTGTTTTTCTGTAAAATGAGATAATCTCCTCCATATATTCACCTCGACTTTATAAAAATACTTCTCTACCGCATTCTCAAACGTACACTATATCTCAGCATAATCTGATCCTCAAACCTTTACTTAATTTGAAACTCGATCCGTAACATTCTGTATCTTAAATAATTTTCTTTTAGAACTTGTTTGGATGTGATTTTAAAAATATCTTTTACAGATTCCGAGGTAAAATCGAGGTTTTTGAGAGTAGATTTTGGAAAATAGCTATTATATATTCGGAGGAAGAACTTAGGTTTTGAAAAGTGATTTATGTTGTTATTAGTTTTTACGAATTCCGAGGCAAAAAAGTGGGTAGGAAAGAGGAAAGAGAAAGAATGAAAAGTATAAAAGAGAAAAGAGAAGAAAGAAAAGGCATGAAAGAGGAAAGAAAAAGGAAGTAAAAGTAGGAAAGAGGAAAGAAAAAGAAA
>JANTPZ010031332.1:0-12152 GCA_025593235.1 Vachellia pachyceras
GTTCTGCAATATGTTTGCCCTGGTTTACATCTCATGCAAGCATACCTGTAGCAGAGCGTGAATCGATGGGTTTAAGCGAAGATCTTGTACGTATTTCTGTGGGAATTGAGGATGCTGATGATCTTGTTGAGGATCTTAAAAATGCATTCAAATCTTTCCTCAGCAGCAAGATGTCATTCTGGTTTTGATTGACATTGATGGAGGAGGATGCTCATGATATTATGAGTTGGTACTTGGCTTTTGTATACGACCATATAATGTCATATGTACCTTGCATTTGGCTATCCAAAAACTTCTACGATAAAGCGGTTTGGAATAAAATGGCTTGTTAGAAAGCAAGGCATCTTTATGATTATATATATGGCCCTTGTGTGTCTTTTTGTTGCCACCTTTTCACTTAATTTTTTGCCTTTATAGGTTTCATGGTGTTAGATAACTACGTAATGATGTGCTTTGTTTATTGTTGGCACAATTAAATAATGATGTTTTCGTCTTTAACGTAACATTTAATTGAAGATATCATCTTTAATTGGATCATAAATGTAATATACGTTTCCCATACTCATCATTACATTTCCAAAATAACTCTGATTGATAATTTATCAACAGTAATTTAATAACAAACTCATGTGATTATAGCAAGGTACAGGAAACCGGATCGGTGACCGAACCGGACAAGGCAATGGGTTAAGGGTCAGTGGGTCAGACCGGAGTCAAACCGGGATCAGACCGGTGAGGAATAAAAAATTAAAAAAATAAATATTATCACACATTGACACAATCAATCTATTCAAAATTAAAAATTCTAAAAACTAAGCAGTAAATTCTATTATTAATAATGTAACAATGACTAAAATAATCATATATTTGTACATTATATATTCTCCGACATTATTTATAATTTTAAAATATTTATCCTAACAAAATATCAAAATATATATGATAATGGGTTCTGTTTTTTATTTTTTAACCTTCAAATTTGAAATTTTAAAATAATTCATCATTTTTAAAACTAATTAAAAAGAATATGAGTATATGCAAACGCGACAATGGGTCTATGTGAGAAGGAATTCTGTTTTTTATTTTTTTTTAAAATTTCAAATTAACAAATTATTATTTTGTTTTTAAAGAAAAATTAAAAAAAAGAAAAAAGACCAACCCAATCAACCCACTAACCTGGCCGGGTTGACCGGGTTGATCCCGGTTCACACCGGGTCAGACCGGGTTGACCGGTTTGACCCCAAACTGGGGTCGAAATGCCAACCGGACCGGACTGGAGGCCGGTTCACCAGTTTCCGGTCCAAACCGGTCGGTCCGGTTTCATGAACAATGGATTATAGTAAGCAATGCTCAGAAAAACATTGATAGAGAGAAATTCTACTGTATTTAAATAAATAATTCTGAAGTATTTTTTAGAAAACATTTTCAACCAAAACATGAAAATTAGAGAAAATGTGAACAGGATATTTAGATTGTTTACCATTTAGAATGTTTTGTTCAATTGAATAGTGCCTGAGAAAGCTAGGTTAGTTGTAAAACTTAAGGAATAAACATGTTAGATATAAAGTTTAATAAATGGATGGTTTGTTAATAGAAATATATATATATATATATATATTAACCTAGCATTATTTAATTAAGATTGGGACATAAATGATATTTTCATTATGCTAAAGTATATATTGAGTTCTTTAAATTATCATTAAGACCGTTAATTTTACTTAAGGGAAAATGTTAATTCAATCACCATTCTACAATTAAATGATGTCAAAATTAAATATACTTAAATATTGAGTATTTAATATACTTTTTTTATATTTTAAAGTTTAATAATATTATATCAACATTTAATTGCATAATCACCATTTCAATTTGCTGAATCATCATTTTCAATTATGTGAACCTAACGTCGTTAACAATAAAAAACTAAAAGTACAATTTTTAAATTTAAAGAACCAAACTAAAACATAATGTAAATTTAAAGGGCCAAACATATACTTTAGCATTTTTATTAACTTAAATAAGAGATTGTGAACATTTTTTGAAAATATAAAATGATCCTTTAATTACTATTTTGAACTAGTATTAGGCCAATATATAGTTTGATAAATAGATGTTGTGTTCCATCATAATAAAGCAAGAAGCTAGGAAAGGGGTTATGAAGACATAAATATACCAGATAATAAAAATGCCTTATTTCTAGCTTGTTCCACACAAAAAATCTTGAAATTTAAGCGGTACAGTGTTGATTAATAACAACAGTAGTTACAATAGAACTACCAAAGATTGGATCTATACTATACTTATATTATTTGAAGCAAGCAAGAGCCAATTAAAGTATATACAAAATTTAAAGTGGCCCAGATGAGAGTGCCTTATCAAGATCGGCAATATAATTAGATAATCAATATCCTCTATACCAGCAGAAATACGCAGGAGATCACTAGTTAAGCCTCTGGCCAAACGATCTTCTTCAGGAATACTTGCATGGGACGTAAACCAGGGCAAGAATATAACAGAACTTACACACCCTAACAATAACAATAAAATTTGTTTAAGTTATTTTGATGGAAAGACAAACCTAATACATGCATAAATCAATTAAATTCAATACGCTACCAAGAGTTATTTGATCCTGTGCGATAACCAAAGAAGTAAGAAGCTTGGACTAAATGGAAAAAAAGGTATAAGCTGAGCCAACATGGATTAGTTGGACAATGAATTGAAGATTTATAAATATGAGGTACGTAGATCCAATTAGATTGGCTTAAGTTATTTCTGATGGAAAGAGAGAAATCAAATACTTATCTAAATCAATAAATAACATTCACAATGTTCGGCATTTTGCAGGAAAGCATTCACAAACTTGAACATGTATGTGTGTATTAACCATTCCCTAATTGGGTTCATAATATAAAAACTACTTAGATAATTTGGGTAGGTCAAGGAAATGAAATAAATTAGTTAAAATAACAAATGTGATTTGATCTCCATGAAATACACGTGTAACATTATATATTATTATATGATTTTATAAGTTAGGTAGAGTAGTATCAAACCAATAATGATCATCGACTAGAACATGGTTAGAGGGCAAAACAGAAAAACTTGAAGATGTTTGTTTACTACTAAATTTGTCATTAGCAACAAGATTGATCTTTACCATCTTACCGTTCTGGTTAAGAATGGTAGATAGCTCTTAGATTAAGGAAATATACATAATTGATGACAATTTACATGACAATGTATATCCCCAAAAATACTTACGGCAATTTGTTCAGATGGTAAGATTGGTTGATGAGCTTCATGTATACAATATATACTACTTATTACCCTTTGGTATGAGAGTTAGTTGATTTCTTTTTATAAAATTAACGAAATTAATTAACTTATATGTTCATTATTTTTCTTCAAATTAATTTGCGTGACCAATCAACTGATATATTGTTATGATATACATAGATACTTCAACTATATGTTAAAATTAAATAATTTATTTATTTTTTTACAAATTGTCACTACTAGAAAAATATCATTTAGCGACGGAAAAATCCATCACTAAATGGCTAGTTTCCTTCAGAAAATTTTCATTTAGCGACCCTCATTTCAGCGACGGAAAATAGCCATTTAGCGACGGATTTTCCGTCGCTAAATCACATTTTTCTAGTAGTGTGTTAACCATACCTACTGCGTAAACTTTGAATTCAAACCAGACGTTATTGATGACTTATACTACTCTAAATCAATTCAAACTTTCTATTCAATCATAATTACATTGGAGGGGGGGGTGGATGTGTGATTCATCACTCAATCAATAAGTTAATTGAAACTACTTATTGATTAAATTAATTATTTGTAATAAATGAGTCTTAACTTCTTCAAAATAATTTTGTTAACCATGTGCATTAAAACTACTTATTGATATGAAACCCTTCAACATGTGCAATCAATCACCTTTTAAAAATATTATAGTTAAGAGTTGAAAATATTTAAAAATATTTTTCATAAAAATAAAAAACCATATTTGAACGATTTAAATTTAATGAGTTGGAAAAATTAATATTGAATTTCAACTCGTGGATGGCGGACAAGAAACTCGGCAATCTGTTGTGCATTCTCCTACAAAATATATAATATTGTCTGTTATTATTTTTCTTTTATAAAAATAAATAAACTACCTAATTTTGGAAAATAACAATCCTTCAAGACATCATTCTAAAAGCATTAGTCTATGCAAACCACATTGTGCAGTTATATAGAAATCCAATTGGATCATAAAAAAATATCTAATATGGGACAAGACTCAGGATGTCCAAGGAACTGAATGAATAAAAATGTAATAGAAAATCATTAAAGGATATGAACAAACAAAAACTAAATCATTATTTCAAGGCATTTACAATTCTCTCCCAAGGTTTTCTTTATTTTAACGTGCAAGCATTGCTGCCTTCAACCACTAGTAAAAACTTATAAAACACTTGCGGATTTGAATCAGCAGATAATTTTCCTGCGGATTCAATAGGTATTTTACCTACGGATTTTTTTTTCCACAGGTAAATTACCTAAGGATTTGAAATCTGTAGGAAAAAAAATACCTGTGAACCTTTTTCCACAATTAAATTGCCTGCGGATTTAAAATCCTCGAGTAAATTACAACATTTAGGCCCTTTTGTTGTATCCTCCCATTAACAACAATGTGTGTGTTTGGGAATTCCGTTTGGAGAAAGGAGTTTACAGATTTCGATATATTTTACGGATTTTGAGATGCTTTACGGATTTCAAGATGCTTTTTACGAATTTTAAGATACTTTTTTACGTATTTCAAAATATTTTTTGTCTTGACTTACGTGTTCGTTGGAGAAAATGAATTCTAAAACAAGCAGAAAAAATGTGTGATTGCTGGACCAGACTCTTTCTTTGAACTCCACCATTTCTTTGGGCTCTACCCACAGTCTCCGGCCCATCAGGTTTAATATTTTCTTTACCCAAAGGTTGGTACCCTGTCTTCCTTCTCGTATGATCCTTTTTTTTTCAACAGTATTTTAAATGAGATTATTTCTGATAGAAAAACATATATATATTTATAAAAGAAAAAAATGTAGTGCCTTCTGTCTGTGATGACACCTTCATTTTCTTAGCTTTCTCTATATTCTAGTTTGCATTTAAAATTTTTAATTAATACTATTTAAATATAGTTTCAATTGTTTGCCTTTAAAAATTTTAAGTAATAATTTTTAAGTAAATACATTTGGTATAATATTTAAAAATATTATCCTGATTTTAAATTATACACTGTTTAAAATATTAAACAATGAAAAATATTAAAACAAAATTATATTAAATATCACCCTTCCAATTTTATGTTAGGCTTTAAAGCTGATGCCAAACAAATGGAATCTCTAGTTTATTGCTGCACATCAACCTATAAAAAAAACTACTTGTATACTTAGTCAATACCATGCAATTCATACTATCTCTAACAAAAATGTTGCAAGTAACTTTTTTGCAGCTCCCACAAAGTATCCCCATGAGGAAAACAAAAAAAAAAGTTCGTTATAATTCCACAATTATTGGAAAAGAGAATCTTAATTAGAAAATTAATTACAAAATAAGACGTGTCATTACAACCTTATGGAATCTCAGTTGCTTATAACATAAAAGCTCAGTTGCATAATTTAAAATTTCAATTATATAATTTAAAATGTCTAATTTTACCATTAGTTTCTTTACGGGAGACTTATCCCTAATTATCACTTCTTTAATTGTATCTTATAAATAAGTAAATTGTATATTATATACAGACCAAAAGTGTGAAGAAACAATTTGTGTTCAAAATATTTAACAAAAAATTTCATTTATATCTTTCTAATAAAGTTAATTTGCCTTGTAAAATGACATATAATATAATAATATAAATCAATAAATAAATAATCTAAAGTAATGTATTAACTTCATCAATCTTTTAAAAAATTAACTTACTTTTATATTAATTATTGGAGGCAAGGTAGTACAATTAAACCTTTGTTCCCCCTTTTCTAATCATGTTATAACTAAATGCTGCTTCTTTAAAAAAACCCTCAAATCACTTTAAAAAATAATTTTCAAGTAAACCAAGACAAAATTCTCTTCACTTATTCTACACTCACTTAAAAATAAGTTAATTTAATGCCCTACTGATTGTGGTTTCCAAGTGACTACAGTCCAAATTGCACAAGACAAAAATAATTGGGAAATTTTCATTAGGTCTTAAATAGAGGAATTAATGAATAAAATATCCTAAAAATTAGTAAAATTACTATTAGATCCTAGCAATAGCTGATCCGGTTATCATTAACAACCTCATCAACCATTAATAACAATTTGACCAGTTACTTTTAGAATCTAATGGTAACTTTACCAATCTTTAAAATATTTTATTCATTAATTTGATTACTAGAGATATGATAATAAATTTATCAAAATAATTCAGAAGAGCCTTATTGATATTACACGTGTGACTAGCCACCCACAAGTACCTTTCAGTTCTATGAATCATATAGATAAGTTTGACATGGTCCATGATTGACGTGTCCTTTCTCTCTTGATAACAACTTTCCTCTTTCACTAATGGTTGGTTAGATCAAGTGGTAAGCGGTTTGTTCCAGCTTAAGCAAAATCTCGAGTTCGAATCCTTGTGTATGCAGAAGCCACCGTTGGGAGACTCACCCATCATTTCCAAGTGCGCGACACGAATCGGGTTCGAATTAGTCGAGGTGAAGTTCCGGAAACCAGAAAAAAAAAACATCTTTCCTCGTTCAAAGGGCACATGGATGATTTTGAACTCATGGATCTATTTTTAAAAACTAACAATTTAAACTATAACTCCATAAGTGCTTTTCTTTTTGTTACGTGCAAATAATCATTCCAAGTAAAGATTCTTTTGGTAAATAATTAACTTATAATTTATAATATTTTGAATTTAAATTCTAATACTAATATTAACACTTTATTGATAAATGTTAATAAATACCTCTTTTAGCCTCGCTTGCTCTGATGAATCGGAATAAAAAAGGCAAGAAAAAGCACATGTCTCATTTATTAATTGATACCCCATTTTCACTCCGACATCTTCACCGCGAGGTTTACATCCACAATAATCTGTAATTCTATATATGAACTTTTTTGGACGTCAATTCTAATTATTGAAATTTAATAAATTATGCAATTCTATATATTGAAATTTTTGGACGTCAACTGATAATTAAATAAATAATTAAATTAATTTTTTTAAAAAATTTGATCAAAAAAGTTTAGACCTCTAATAAAATATATTTTATAAATATCTTTTGTACTTCACTTCTGAATTATTGAAATTAAATTTTAACAATTCAAATTTATTTATTATCTATTCAATATCATTATATTAATGCTATAATTTCCCAAATTTTATGCTCCTCTTATCATGTGTGTAAAAGGCCTACATCTACGGACTACATCAAATTACAATTACATTAAAAAAAATCATTCTCCCTTCTAACTCCCTAACTAGTTACCTCTTATTCTAAATATAGAAAATAGGTAATTAATATATATATATTAGTTAAATTAGTTATTTATCAACTAACTCTTACGTTTATGATAAAAAAAGTAATATCGTTTCCCATTTCTATACAAACAAGCTGCGTTAGTTTCGGATGATGATACGTGTTTCTTCTAGAGCTCATCAATAATAATGCATGTTGTTTTGTCCCTTCCAATTTGATTAATGTGAACAGGCCACTTCGTATATCTCCATTGATAGTGCATGTTTGACTCACATTTGTAGGGTTCAAACACACGTTCAACAGTATTTTTTTTTTCATAAAACGAGATAATCTCATTAACGTATTTGCTTGATTTGCATAAAAGTACTTTTCTACCTTATTCCCAAACGAGTCCAGAGCAGTGTAGGAAATTTTAAAGACATAAATGAGCAGTGAAGGGAATAAGCCAATGGTGGAAGCAGTGATGGAGATGGATACCATTCAAGAGATTTAAGGTCATTTTATAAACCAAATTGGTAGGCGAGGGATATAGATAAGCCATAGAGATAGCATCTGACTAATGCAACGTGATATGCTTTTATGAGAGAGTGTCCAAATGATGTGGGACATTGAGAATAATGTGACTTTTTTGTCAAATAAAAAATTGAGAATGTGTAATTATTTTTCATGGCAAGGGCTGTCCGACTAACGTATTTTGGTTCATAAAGATCTTGATATTTTTTAATCTCCATCCATGTTTTAGAAGTGGGATTTAGAGAGATTTAATTTTTGTCCAAAAGATCTTGTCAAACCATACGCGCTCTACAGCGTTTTTCAACGCTAACATTAAATGATCAAATCTCCTAGCAAAGTATGGAATTGTAAAGGATTAATTATTTTTACTAAACTCAACCTCGTTACTCATTAAATCTGATTATGGTGCTCATTAATTAGATTTGATTTTTTAAACCAGCAATTCTTCTACTAAGAAATTATCATTTAAAAATATGATAGGTAGAAATTATCATTTTATCATTTAAAAATATGATATTGGATCCCATATCCATGGTCCCACTCCCATAGATATGGGATCCAATATTGTGCCCAGTGTCCCAATCACATCTCATTTGATGAACACCTCTATTAATTCATTTATCTTCTTGTTTTTTCAATTATTTTACTAGAGTATTTTCATTTAAGAATATCTAGATATTTAAACCAAAAAGGAGTGCATTGGCATTCGTAAAAATATTTAGATTATTCAATCAAAATAAAGTAAAAAGAAGAGGGAATCATGAATTATAGGGTCTGTTTTTATGAACGTTGAATAAGCATGTTTGTACGTCGTAGACTATAAATTACATTGAAAAAATATTCCATCACTAATTTAAACAGTCCCATATGTTTTCTCTCAAATAAATTCAATTAGAATTAGAACTACTACAGTGTGTATGTGTGTTGTGTGTAGAATTTGCCTCGCTTATCTAAGTCTGTTTTCATACAAGAGACGTAGTAAATAAGACGGTGACATTTTTAAGATTTGTATGAGATTGACTGTAATTTTCTACGTTTATTATATTTAAAGCCCCTCATTTTTTTTACTTTTGACTTTCAGCACATCCTTTAACTGAGGCACAGTACTAAACCTTTTATTTATGTCGTGAATTCAAATTGGGATCTGGAGATTATTCACTTTCGTGCGCTCTCTGTTGTGGTTCTACACCTTGACACAAGTGAACTTGTTATAGGAAGGCTTGGGAGGCAGTGTTTAGGGTTTTGTTCGTCATTGGCAAAACATTCGTAGTCCCCAATAATGTGAATATTCACTTTAAGTTCTATTTTGCTCTCAAAGCTTGTATCTTTCATCTAGTTCCCTAATTTCCGATTTGTCTATTTTTGCTTCGGTGGTCCCAATTAATTACGTTAAAACTAGTTCTTATATCAATTTCTTGTGGTCCCCCATAATGAATTTTGATTGTGCTGTCAAAAAGGTTGTGCTCTCCTCCATGTGTGTGTGTGTATGTATAGTGAATTTTGATAAATATCTTATGGTAGTTGTTGATATCTGTCAGTTATTGCTGAGGCCAGAGGACAAAGGTGCATCGGTTTATGACCTTTCATATATGCTATGAAATGATCAATATTAGCACCGAGTGTGTAATTAAAAAATTTACTACTAATTTATTAAGCGTCTAGCTCTTAACACCCAAAAAAAAAGTTTGTACCTATGCATTTAGTTTAATGTTTTACTCTAGTTTAAGATAATTTATAGTATAACTTTCAAGATAAGTTAGTTATAAATAAATTCAAATTGAAGAAGTATTGGACAGTTATTTAATCTTTATCAAGGAGTCATGAAGAGGAATAAATCATGCAGGAATGCCTCACTAAATTATATATATATATATATCATTCCTGTATACATTATAAACTAATTGTTTGTTATTGGGACTTTATGTCTCAACTTTTGTTTTTACTATTTTTTAAGCAAGCCTTCTGGCTTAGTGTGTCGGGAAGGGAAGTAATATGGAACAATGATGGATTGAGATTTCAAATATTTAGGATATTTATCATTATTAAAAAATATTTGGATTTTAATATCGAGTGATTATTATCTTTTATCATTAATTTTGATTTTGCATTTAATTTTATGTTTCTAGAATATTATGTCATTAATTTATGTGGTTAAGTTGAAACCCATATAGAGTACAAAAACTCTTTTATACTTTATTCGTTTGATGATTTGAATGATATTGAGTTTTCTACCACCTCCTCTAAATTCTATTCTTCCTCTATTCATTTAGTTTATCCCTCCTCCTTATTGTTCTCCTTCCTCTATTCTCTCTCTTTCTCATCTTTCCCTATCCATTCTCCCCTTCCCCCTTATGCATCAATTAGGCTTCGGCATCTACAGCCTAGTATATATTCCCATCTAGAGTCACCACATGTTTCATTTTGTTATGATACGATTTTGAATACACATGCGTCTTTTGGATTAATATGTGACTGAGGCATTTGCTATACTAGCTAGATTGGCCGGAGGACATGGGATTATGGATGACACTTTAATTTTGTGGATCCACATATATGAATTGATGCGTTGTTTTATGTGATAACATTAAGAGAAGTTAATGATTATGTGTGATTTTTGTATATTGGAGGCTTGTAGACTTGTAGGGGACTTATGAGCGGGTATATATTTAGGTCTGGGTTCTCAAAGTGGTTGTTGAATTATCGCAGAAGGTTTGTAGGCATGTTTTTGATAGTTTTAAGGAGTGTTAATTATTTGTTCATACATATCCATATTTAACAAGGATAGTGAGAAGTGGCGAATTTAATTTGATGTTTGGAGTTTAATGTAATTAATAAAGGTAATATCGTTAAGCACTTCAATTTTATAAACATATTTAATATTTTAGATTTGTTATAAAAATGAGAAGGTTTAAGAGTATAAGAAGAGAAAAGTAGGACAAGAAATTGGGAGAGTAAGCAAGGGATAATTTCTATTCGCTTGCATACCAACTTTTATCCTTACCTCTATTTATACGCCTCCAAATATAGAAAACCAATCTAAAGAGTTATAAGAGAATTAAGCAACATAATGGTGCAATTTGAAATTATAAAGAATATGTACTGTAGAACCTTCAATTTGGGAACATAGGATGTTAACCATGAAATGGAAACATAAGAGTCAATAGAGTTATGAACATCATCATATTATGTTGTTTATATTCGTAACAAAATTATTTTTATTGATATGCTTGTTTGAATTAGATAGAAGCAACTTATTATATTTGATATTGGAGTGGCATATACCATAGATTAGCTAATTAATGGTATAGATGGGAACACATAAGCTACCAGGCAAGGATAGAAGGATTCAATAGAAGGACAAGGCAAGCTTGTGTGCATTTGACCTTACCCCTACCACACACGCAAGACATCGTCACCTGAGGAAAAGATAGTGCAACAACTGGAAATTTTGAGCAGAGGAGGAGCAAAACGGCAGTGGTCATTGACACACACCCACTGGCGACAGTAGAGGAGGACAAACTGAAGAAGTGCGATGACGAATTGGGATTTTACTTCAGAGGTGGTCGCCTGAAATTTCTTCTTCGCTTGGTTTCTTTGAAGTCCCATAACGGCATCAGCTTCGAGGAACACTTTGACCCTTAGATGCTCACCACCATCTACTCCAACGACATCAGCAGCCTTGATGTCTCCACATACGGCCGAAATCGACCATCTCAGTTGATGTCTCCACTTACTCCGAAATTGACCATCTCACCATCATCTGCTCCAACGACGTCAGCAGCCTTGATGTAGAGGGGGAGGGGATAATTTATAATGCCTCGTTTGGTATGGCTGAAATGGGGGAGGGGGAGGGGGAGGGGGAGGGCTCGTTCGTCCGTGCCTGCTGGAGCCAGAAGGAAACTGGTTTTAGGGTTTGGAAGTTATTCCCAGAACTTAGGTTTAGTTTTAAAACCTAGATTTTGTACAAACACCAAATTTTTAAAAAAACTATTTTGGTTACAAAACCTCGATTTTCTCTTTCCTACTTTTCCCTCTTTTCTCTTTCCTACTTTTTTCCTTCCTTATCTTTCATCTTTCCTACTTTGTTCCTTCCTTCTCTTTCCTCTTTCCGTCTTT
>JANTPZ010031334.1:0-11016 GCA_025593235.1 Vachellia pachyceras
CCTCCTTGCAGGAACAAGATCGTCACCATCGAGTTCGACAGCTACGCGAACGAGTGGGATCCAAACCCGGTGTCGCAGTTGCCACACATCGGAATCAATCTGGGATCTATAAGGTCGAATGATACTCTGAGTTGGCCGAGTGACGTGGAACTAATGGCCAAATTGCGAGGGCAACCATAGGATTTTGAGGGCACATAAGAAATGGGAGTAATGACATGATCATAGATTGGATTTTGACTGCAGAGCAAAACATAAATATTAAAAAAAATTCCTTCGTGTGTGGGATGAGGGTGTATTTTTTCAAAAAATAAAAAAAATATTATTTTTTTTATTTTTTGAAAATTAAGGGGTAGGTAATTTAACTGATTTTTAAATCTATAATTGTATTAGAAAACCTGATTAATGATTCATTAAGTTCAGCGACACAAATTAGAAATTGACTAAATCAAACATCGAATTTTCTCATTAATTTTTCCTATATTTTTTTGAGCAAAAATTATCCCTCATTGGGTAGGCCTCAGAGACTGCTAGACGTTGGGTTGAGTTTGAACCCCCTATTTGTCTCTGACATAGGGTATATATATTCATACATTTTTTAGAATCTTATTAACAATAATTATCCGTACTTAATTAAGTTGAACCATTTCTCTGTCTTATTTTAAAATATGAAACTAATAGCTAAGTTATTGAGGGGCATGATTGGAACAAAAAAGTATTATAATATCCAATGATGATTGGATCTAGTGGAATTAATTAGTCATTTATAATGTGGTAAACCAGTGTTTGAATTTTCATTCAGAGATGTATCCATATTTAGTATTCAATAATATCTTAAACATGAGTGCCTTCATGAAACTATATATGATACCTGTTCCGGAAAAAAAGAATAGTTGTTATCATTTGAAACATCTCATTCAAGAAAAGCAAGGGGATAGAGCGATGTAAGATCCGGCCAAGGGACTGCTTCAGAGTAATAACCATTTAAATCTTATTTAATCTTCATGGCTGACCAATAACTCTATCTATATACACACATCTTTGCACTACCAGAAAAATTAGATTTAACGATGGAATTAACGACGGAAAAATCAGCTTTAACGACGGAAAAAGGCAAATTTAGCGACGGAAAAAATCCGTCGCTAAAACGAAGGTTGCTAAATTTAGCGATTTTTTAGCGACGGACATTTTCCCTCGCTAAATCCGTCTCTAATTAGCGACGGAATTCTCCATCGCTAGATTCGTGACGGATTTAGCAACAGAAAATTCCGTCGCTAATTTTAACAATTCCATCGCTAAATTGGTATATTCTATCGTTAAATTTGACAATTTCTTCGTTAAATTGGTTATATTTCGTTGCTAAATTTAACAATTCCATCGCTAAATTGGTTATATTCCGTCGCTAAATTAGTTATATTCTATCGTTAAATGGGTTATATTTCATCTCTAAATTTAACAATTCCATCGCTAAATAAATTATATTCCATCACTAAATGTGTTATATTCCACCATTAAATTTGATAATTCCATCGCTAAATACCTCACTGATTTTAGATATGAATCAACTATGTATTTGCTAAAACGTTTTATAGACAAATCATGTTCAATCACACAATTGACCTAAAAATCAAATTTTAAATAGTAATATCAAGTACAGTGTCTAACATGGCATTTAGCACATCTCCAGAAAAAATATAACATCAAGTATATTTTGTTTAAGAAACACTCAATATCTGAAGCCAAAACTTGCCCATCACATTTAGCACATCTATCTCCAGAAAAAACTGAAACCTAGATGTATTTTGCTAGAAGGATAGTCCTTATCAATTCATAGATCTTCAAGGGACCACCACATTCCTGTTAGCCACTTGGTCAAGAACCCTTTGACCATTTGATGTGATTTTCCTTTCATGATGTTCTCCTTCCTCTAAAACAAACAAAAACAAATAGTGAGCAAGTGCAGGTTACAGGTAAACCAGAAAATGGAGAGAATAAACAGTAAAACAACCATGAAAAATGAGCTTATAAGATGCAATCGAAAATCTGCACAGCATCAAAAGTTTTTTTTATTAAACAAAAACGTGAACGTTTTTCTCTAATCAGCAGCACATGGTAATATTTCCTTGTAGACAACAGATGTGATGTATGACCAAAATGGCACAAACTAAACAGTTGCATCTTTCAAAATAATAAAATGGCATAAACTAAATCAATATTTAGTCCACTAGAGTCCATAAACGAGAATATCAGTATCTCCGAAAGTAAGAGCACAAAGGAACAGCAAATGTTCAATAAAATCAAAGTCATCCACGACTCTTTGTAAACAGTTCATGAATTTAATTATTGGAAATGGAACGCCACATTTTATCCAACCCAAGAGAATAGCCTGTGACACAGAAATTAAAATATCCATATCACACTAAATTTTCATCAAGTTCTTCATCTCTGATGATACTAGCAAGTTCAAACCAATTAAGACAATCAGATGCAAATCATATTCCAAAAAAAAACATTAACCAAAAGCAGAAGCAAATCATATTCCAAAAAAAAACTGAAGCCTAAATGTTGGATTCAAGAGCATATTTCCCACATGTAAGTTTCTCCGTTTCTTCCTCAAATGTTGCCCATTCTGGGTCCACAACAGAGCCTGGAGGATGGCTGTGACTGTGGATAGGTTTCCTGCGATGAATATTCTTGAGAAGATGCTTTTGATCTTTTACAAAATCATCATTGCCGAACTCCCATCGCTCAGGATGAATTTTCCGAAATCCCTGACAGTAAAACATATTCAAATGAACAAATTGGAGGGCTCAAAACTCCCGGGGGAGTGTAATTACGATCAAGTGTATCTTTATTGATTCAATCAATCAATTATGTAAATCTATCTTGAACTTCTTGGAGGCAGGTTTAAGGAATATCTAAAGTGAAGAGGTAGCGTCAAGTTAAAAAGCATGTGCAAACAAAAATTAAAAGGAACACATGGAATTCAGATCAAAACATCAATCAATTTTATTCGAGCTATATCACCTAAAATTTTCTTTCAATTGTCAACTATAAGATCTTCACAACTATTACTCTTACCAGCAATTCAAAACTGCAAGAAAACAAATCTATAGTGGCTCTTAGATTTCCATGATAGTCCTGAGGGCACAAAACTTTTTCACCCTATCCACATGATTTAGCAAACAGATGGTAAAGGTCTCTCCTTTTAACATGAAACGATGATTAAGAATTTGGCAAACACAATGGATAAATATCTGGCATCAAACACAATGGATAAATATTCTATTAAAATGCTCACCAATATATGAACCACTGGAACAAACAAGAGACAAATGTAGCATTGTAAGGGATGGAGGACCACATTGAGGATTAGCAAAAGATCTCTCCAAAATAAAATAAAAAAACTCATTAAAGTTAAATACAAATACCATCAATTATGGAAGGTTTGAAGTGCTAGGGGGAAGGGGCAAAACCTATATAAGAGCATTTCTCTGTTTTAAAGTGGATATTAACAATTCAATACAATTCCAACCGTTTTTATTCCTGAACATTGCAAAGTTACAGACCAAATTTCCAACTTACCCACAAATTAACTTCCAAACCAACAATATCATTATATTGATGGTCCAGGGTCTTAGCATATACTTACATACATTGTCTAATTGGGTGACTGTGAACTCTATCAACTATACAGTTTGAATTGTACAAGTAATAAAAAAAATTAGGCTGAAAAAACCATCAAATTCATGAACTTTTCAAAGTGACAACACATAATACAAAACAATGACCAAGAAAGATGACCTCCACTCTTGAATTGAACGAGAAATTAAAAAAAAATGAAGTAGCATATCAATTAGCATACATAACATATCTATGTATCCCATTTAGATGCATATCTATAAATTCCATGACACTTATTAACATCTTCTAACTGCCCAACAACCTTGGAAACGCTAATGAAGGTGGTGTTATCAGGTATGGTCCCTAATTTACAAGATTCTCCAAATTAGGGGTTTTTCGGATGGTTGATGTTCCTTTTCATATCATATTTACACTGTTAGCATCTCACTTTCCTTTTCTTCTTCACATTAAAAGAAGATATGAATCAATGAATATTGAAATATTCTCCTCCAAAACCCACTCCATTAATGGCATTGTAATTTCCAAATGATTGTGAATAACCCCATCTCAGATATCTTCAGAACTCCCAAACTCACCTGCGATAACCAATGCTTCTTCACAAACAACAAGCTATATGAGTTTTTTTAACAAGCACTATGGGCAAATCAATGAGTTTGAGAGGCATGCAAAGTGAATAATGCACCAACAAATGTTACTGAGTTTTTTTTATCATAGACAACATCAAAAATGCAAAGTTTGCAAAAGGCAGGGCAGTTCACCTTTGCTGTAGAGACAGCAGCTTAACCCAAGTGTAAGTGAAAATCAGCAGATACATCTGGCTGCATGACTTAATTCATTATTGTGAGTTCAAAACTACCAAAAAGGATCCAAAATGAAATAATCAATATAGAGGACACAAAGTACATCTTACAGCCGGGGCTTCTTCAATTATTTTTTGGTGTCTTCTCTGCACACCGCAATCTCTCTCATACTAATGAAGAACATTCTCATGCTTGTCCCCGAAAATCTATTATATCGAGCATAAAAGCATTTGCTAGAAACCTGGGTCAAAGAAACTAGTAAAAGATCTAGTATATGATTAAGAACCATTATTGCTCTTCATGATTAGAGCACTTGCTGCAGACGGAGTGGCCGAGCTCTCGCTCGGGCTAGGGCTTGGCGTTTTCAGATGGCGCCTTCATGCAGTGAGAATAGGAGGGAAGCGGCCGACACACTAAGATGAAGATTAAGACGCATGGAGAGACAGCTTCAGCGACACGGAGACAAGATCAGACGGAGTGGCCGACCTCTTGTTATAGACGGAGTGGCCTTGGGGGGATTAGGGCTTGGCGATTTCGAATGTCCGAGCTCTCATGTAGTTAGGGCTTTTGATAAAGTGCTTAGATAATTAGAGAAAATTGTGGGAGGGAAAGTTAGAAAAATGGCGGGAATTTTACATTTAGATAATTAGAACAAGAAAATAAGAGGGAAAGTGGGAGGGAAATTGAAATTAGATAAAAATTGAAATAAAAGGTAAAGTAATCATGTGTGCTAGTCCTCCAAAATTTAAACAATATAAGAGAAAAACTGAAAAAAAAAAAGCTAAATATATTAACTCCTTTATCCCTCCAAAATTTCATGCTAAACATTAATATGGATAACTCAATATTACAATAAAAATTTCCCTCACTAATTTGAAAAATTAGAGAGGAATATAATATTCCTCGCTAAACTCCTCATTAATTGGGCATTTTAGAGAAGAATAACTAAGTCGTCGCTAATTTTTCTTGCTAATTTGAAAAATTAGAGAGGAATTTAATATTCCTCGCTAAATTCCCCACTAATCGGGCATTTTAAAGAGGAATATCTAAGTCGTCGCTAATTTTTCTTGCTAATTTGGAAAATTAAAGAGGAATTTAATATTCCCCGCTAAATTCCTTGCTAATTGGGAATTTTAGAGAGAAATATCTAAGTCTTCACTAATTTTCCTCGCTAATTTGGACATTAGAGAGGAATTTAACATTCCTCGCTAAATTCCTCGCTAAGTCGTCGCTAATTTTCCTCGCTAATTTGTGATTTTCTAGTAGTGTTGCCTCACCATTCTTCCACACCTCTCAATCACACACAACAGTGGAAATAACCCCCAGCTTCATCTCTGCTCTCACAGTCCTCATCTCCCTCCCCCCTCTTTCTCTCTCACACACACACATACAACATGAACTCACTTTCCTTCAAATTCCGCTTTGTTGACAAAGCTATAAGCTTCCAAGGCGATGCCTTTGCATCTACCATCAACGGCGGCGTTCCACAACCAAACAGCGCCGGTCGAACCTCATTTTCAACACCAGTCCACCACTGGGACGATAAAACTGACAAGATTGCCGCCTTCACCACTTCCTTCTCTTTCATTGTGTCACCTTCTCCTTCTTCTTATTCCAGTCTATTAGGAGATGGAATCCCCTTCTTCATAGCCCCCTTCAACTTTCACATGCCTTCAAATTCACGCGATGGATTCCTCGAACTCTTCAGTGCTCCCACCGCTTTGAATTCCTACGCCAATCGAATTGTTGTTGTCAAGTTCGACACTATCAATAATCCTTGGGACCCAACGAGATCTACTCATATAGGAATCGATGTGAACTCCATTGCCTCAGTGAAAACATAGTCTTTGAATTTTGAGAAAAGGTTAAAAGGAATTGCCACTATAAGCTATGAGCCATTGGAAAAAAGGTTAAGTGTTCTTGTGAGGTACCCTGAAAGCAAAGTGAAACGTAGCAGCAGACTCTTAGCTTACGTTGATCTCAAGACTGTTTTGCCTGAATGGGTTAAGGTTGGGTTCTCCGGCGCCATCGGAGAGGTGGTTGAGCTTCACAAAGAATTTCATCAATTCAAACCTTTATTGATTCATGCATATCGCCATTAATTGGCTCCCAACTTGAGGAGCTAATAGCTAGAGAGTTACAATAGGGTGGTCAAAATAAAATAAATTAAGCCGTACGTGTTGAAGTGTCTGGGAATTAGTAATGGGAAATTGACACATAAGTCCCAAGCAAGTAAAAAATGAATCAAAGGTCCCAAACATTCTGACAATTATTCTTAGGTCCCATGGGACCTTTTTTTTTATTAATTGGAGATGTGTAAAGTCTAAAATACCCTAAGCCATTTGAAAGAGAAAGAGATCAAAACAGGCACAAAATCGGTTGAGGCTTGAAGCGTTTCTTTCCCACGACCCTCGCCAGCTCTCATTTGGCCTCCGGCATCTGTGTGTGTTATCGGCGGAACTTGTCTCGCCGTCGGCCATTCTCTGTTCAGGTGAGATTCCCTCCTTCGGTCTTTCTCTTCTCTTTTCACCATGCGGTCCCTTGAAGTCTTGCCCTTTAGAACTCATCTCTTCTCCTTTCACCGTGCCGTCCGTCTACGATAATTGTTGGTAACATTCAATTATTATTAATATTATTGATAATCCAGAGGATTCGCTTTAGGATCTAATGAAAACGATGTCGTGGTCATTGGTGGTGGCCTCGGCGGGTATGTCACTGCCATTAAAGCTGCTCTATCTGGCTAAAGAACAATAGGTAATTTTTAATGCCACATGATTCCTTCATGCTCTGTCTGGCTAGCATTCTGATGATGAAGCATTTTGGGAAGGAAGGAAAAATTGATTTTTCAAATTGTTAGTATTCCACTGCCATATGTTTCTTCCTAATCTTGGGTTCTGAATTTTTTTGTCCGACAAGCCTGAATTAGCGTTAATCTTGGGTTCTGATTTTCTTGTTGGCTTTCTATTTCTTGATACGTGTGATACCATTTTCTGATCCAGGATTTTCAAAAGGAAATTGTCAAAGCAACAGAGATATTTACAGTAATGGGTTATAAGCATATTGAAGCAGGTGATTTGTTTTTCTCATGTGAATGATGTTCATACTTAATGCTTATGATAATATATAGTTTGCAATAAGAAGCGCCTTGCAACTTTGTATGAAGACATGTGATTTTTGAGCAATCATTATAAACAATCTCCATGGCAGACATGAACGAAGCTTTCTGAGGATTGCTGTAGATATGGAGCAGAAAATAGCAGTGACACCATATTGGCTAAGGCTGCATCAGTATATGGCGATGCTCGCAAACACGTTGAAAAGGAGCAAGAAGAATTCAATCGGCTTTTGTCTTCATAGGTTGACTTTTCATGTGTTTTCCATTTGTATAGTTATTAATTATGAATGCAATAGTAACTATCTATTTTTTGTGCCGCTACATTTAACTATTGATTAGAATCAAATTTTGATTCCTATATTCCCCCTCACTTTGATGAGACAATTGTTTACAATATTATATTGGATAGATCATGATATATAATAACTAATTTTGAAGACTAAATTGTAGATTGGCTTTTATAACTATATTGATAGACTTGTCCACTCAATGCTTCCCCTAAACCTTTTTAAAATTTTCATCACACTTGTAGAAATCAAAATGCAAAATAAACTAGGCACTTGTAGGCCTTGAATCTAGAGGGGATTTCTGTGTTATTCCCTATTAAATTTTTTACAAAAAACCCTTCTGATGGGAACTTGTAAGATGGCTTCGTTATCAATTTGATTCTTCAGAATGTTTGCATCACTTTGGTACATTAAACTATGAATTCCTCATTTGTTAAAAGAAAAAAAGACTATGAATTTCTGGAAGTTCCGCCCTGGGGTTACTAAAATGATAATGATATACAATCTTTAAAGGATACAAAATTATATGCAGTTGGAACAAAATTATGCTCAGGTACTAAAACAGTACAAAACAACTATAGAGTAATGACTTCATTTTTGGACCTATGACTGAAAGATGATGTTTGTCTTGTATCTTTTTTAAATTTATCAGGACAGTAGCATGAATCCTGTGTTTTTACTTTTCAGGTTTTAGACCCCTTAAGATCAATGATCCATGGTGCACCTTTGGAGGATGCTCGCCATCTTGGTCAGCGATATAGTCGGATGAGACAAGAAGCAGAGACACCAGTCAAACATGAGAAACAGACATATTGGTCAGCGGTATTATGGTGGCTTATCAATAACCCCAAAAACATACATCGTGAAAAGTCATGGCCATACTTGAGGGGTTCAAAAAGAGGAAGAGAGAGATGTATATTGTTTTGTACACATTTAGTTAGTCGTTTTGGGTTGTAAATAACATTTAGTCTTTCATTTCCGTTTTTAATTGTAAACATTCACTTGGTACTTGGATATAAAGTGTACACATCATTTTATTAGTTATAATATAATTTATGTTTACCTATGCATGAGACTATCATGATTACCTGTGTCCTTGGTTAATGAATACAGCTGCAAGTGAATATTGGTTAGTGAATACTGATGTTGTTGAATATCGTTATGTCCAATGTAGTTATATTGTTAACCTTAACAGTAGGAGCAGCTGCTACTAACCATCCTAGCAGCTGCCACTAACAACACCATCAATAAATACTAACAACCCCACTAGCAGCTTCTAACAACACCAACAGACAGCAATAACAACACCAGCAGTTGCTGGTAACAACCCCAGCAGTTGCTGGTAACAACCCCAACAGTTGCGACAGCTTGTGGTAACAACCCCAGTAGCTCCTATTAACAACCCCCGCAGCTCCTGTTAACAACCCCAGTAGCTCCTACTAACAACCCCAGCAACTCCTACTAACAACCTTAGCAGCTCCTCTTAACAACCCCAGCAGCTGCGACTAACAACCCCACCAGTTCGTGGTAACAACCCCAATAGCTCCTATTAATAATCGTAGCAGCTCCTACTAACAACACCAGAAGCTCGTGTTAACAACCCCAACAGCTACGAACAACAACCCCAACAGCTCCTACTAACAACCACAACAGCTCCTGTTAACCACCCCAGCAGCTGCGACTAACAACACCAGCAGGTCCTACTAACAACCCCAGCAGCTCCTGTTAACAACCCCAGCAGGTCCTTCTAACAACACCAGCAGCTCCTGTTAACAAAATAATCTGTTTGGTAAAATAACCTGCACCATATTGTATACTAACATGTAATATTCTGCACTATATGAAGGAAGCACAACATATTCTTCCCAAACATGCTAGCCATCAATATTGACGTCTACAGATTGCACTTGTCATTAACTACCTAAGAAGTCACATTAACAACCTTCGCTGTTGTTGTTAACAACCTCAGCAGCTACAATACTTATACACACTGCAACTTCATTTTTTATCTGCATTCCATCATAATTTCACATAAGAAACAGAGCATGATCAACGAAAACAGAGCACACACAACCCCCTTCTTAATAAAAATGCCCACATTACTTTTCAATCCATTTTAATGACAACCATTAATATTGTGCTCCCAACAAATTTGCTTATTTATTGTTTATCCATCAATGACAAGCATTTTTCCTTTTTTCCCAAAAATTTCCAGCTTACATTTGCTTTCTCCAGGTTATATATTGTGCTTCCGTCAACACTGTTCTTTGCTTTTCTTTATTCGAACAGAGATTATCAAGCATACACACACACATCTTATGCATAACGTACAGCTGTAACATGTTTGCCATTAGAGCAGTACAAATGGGTTCACTTTTCACATAGGAGATACACACCCATTGAAAACCCAGCTTTCACTTTAGGACCAGCCATTTCGAATTATGCACGGAGGAAATACCAGACATTAAGCACACGGATTGCCGATTTCAGAAACCCTCCAACCTCTTTCGTTTTTCAGACTCACCTTGCTCCCTGTTGTGATCTGACTTTCACTCAAACAATTCCCTGTTTTCGTCTCTCTCTCACACAGCTAACTGAAGGGCATTTTTGACTTTACACAACTTCATTTAATCACCAAATGGTCCCATAGGACATGAGGATAATTGTCAAATTGTTTGGGATATTTGATTCATTTTTTTTCTTGCTTGGGACTTGTCTGTCATTCTCCCATTAGTAATTAGTTTGACGTGGATTATGCAGTCTTGTACGTATTAGTCTGTGATCCCCTGTAATGCCAGGTATGATGCCTTTGTGCATTCTTTAATTATTATTATTGAAAATTTCGTTCACTTTGTTTTTATCTTAGCCAGTTGAGACTTGATTCTCCTTACTTTTATGAAGAAAAATGGAATTATTCTGTTTCATATAGTTTTATTCATCCCTTGTCAACAAAAGATCAATTTGAGTAGCAAGTGAAATAAGGTAGCTCCAATTGGATTTAATTATGCATTGGATGCCGTTTATTCATAACAATGTTCAATGAAAATCATTTTTCTTCAACAGTCAGCACCAATTATATATTGTTTGACCAGTTATTAGTCTAGATTTCAAATCATTTTCATCGATCATGTAGTAATGAGTCCATATCTCATCATTCTAATGAATTTTGAGA
>JANTPZ010031340.1:0-10645 GCA_025593235.1 Vachellia pachyceras
AACTATCAATCTACAATAAAACCAACCCAGCAATCATATAGTTATCATTGACAACCTAGGCAGCCATATTGACAACTATCGCGCCCTCTATTGACAACCTCATCTGCTACATTTTACCATTCCGTTCCAGCTCTTCACAAACCTCCATTTTCACCTCCATCTTCCTTACATCACCCTTTTTTCAGACACACACCACACATAACACAAAAACAAAGCACACAACTTCCTATTCCATATCACACCATTTAAAACCTATCCACACCATTTAATACTACACATTGCATCTTACTAGCTTCCCCATCAAAGTTGAGAACAATAAATTAACATCAAATAATTAAACCCACCTGAACTCTTTCATCAAACCACCTATACAGGGCACAATCGCACAGCACAGTTTCTCCAATATTTAGGGCAAAAACGCACAGAAACTAGGTGGAAGATCAAATCTTTGGAACAAGGTGGAAGACAGTTATGCTGCTCACTCCAGTGACTTCGTTGTTCTCTGTGCTACACTCTTCCCGGGCGAATGGAGATGAAGAGAAAGCCAGCAGCAGATTGTTAGTGTAGGATTTGACCAAGAGGGGGTGAATTGGTCACGTTTAAAAAATTAAAACTCAAATCACAGAAATTAAAAGAAGTCACCGAGAGAGCAAAGGAACAAAGAACACAGAGATTTATCCTGGTTCGATCCTCTTTGACCTACGTCCAGTCCTCAGAGCTCCTCTGAGATTTGCAATCCACTAATAGCAAACAACCAGGCTTCACAAGCCTTTACAATCAAGGAGTCACACTCCCCCTCACTATTCGCAAGATAACATAGACCTCCACTCTCTGTTTTTCTTCACAATCTCACAACCCAATAAACTCAAAGCCCCAACTTTGAGTTTCTCAACAATTACAAGAATGAGTCACGAGTTTAAACTCTCAAAAGAGTATATATGCTAAACACTAAAGCTCACAGAATAATATTGAATGTTTACAGAAGGCAAGAGATAGAGGGCGTATGAATGATAGCGTTGTTGATCGTCGTCTCTTTCTGTCTTCAATGCTTCTCTATTTATAGATGAAGTCTTTTAAGTTGTCCGTTAGAGAATACCAAATGTCTGTTACTCAGATGGAGTAGCCGTTGTCTCTAGTTGGTGAGAGCATTGAATGCGACAATAAATGTATTCCTTTGACATCGGTGAAGACTGCAAAAATTTTGATTGCTTCTCGTTGAGGAAGATCTTCAGCAGGTGAGACTTTTCCTGTTTCATAGGTTAGTGAACGTGCATTTATGGTGGCAGGTAGGTTTTTAAAAAAAACTTTGACAGGAATAAGGAAGGATTTGGTAAAAGTGAAGCTCTGTCAGACGCTGTTTGTCAGATAAAGTTGTGACTCAAGTTGTAGGAGTGCTTGGTTCGAGTTCTATCTCATAGATTTACAACTCTCTGAAATGTTATGTGATAAAACTTCAAGTTTTCAAAAATGCCTGACTCGAGTTGAGAAAACCTTAATTTGGAAATTGGAGTTCATAATGAAAGTTTCATAATGTAGTCCAAAAACTTTTATTTGGATAACTCGAGTTTAGACTGCAAGTTATGAGATCACGTTGTGTAACTTGAGTTTTCAAAAATGTGTAACTCAAGTGGTCATAACTCTAATGTCAAAACTTCCAGTTTTTCAATTCAAGTTTTGTAAAATAGTTATGCAACTCAAGTTATATCTTTCTGGAACTTGAGTTATATTGAAGCAAAATATCCCTCAGAGATTCAAGAGTGCAAAACTCGAGTTCTGGATACCTGGAACTCAAGTTGTCATGTCTTGAAGCTGGGAACTCGAGTTGTTGCTGAAAGTTCTGAGTAACTCGAGTTGCTGATACCCCAAACTCGAGGTTTACCTCATAAGATTTCTTGAAAGCAGATTTTTAAGGCATGCAACTTGAGTTCAAAGAGGGCTGTGACTCGAGTCATCACAACTTGAAGCTGAAAACTCAAGTTGTTGATGAAAGTTTTGAGTGACTCGAGTTGCTTAACCTCCAAACTCGAGTTGTTGCTCATGAAGTTCCTTGGACAAATGGCTTAAGGCATGCAACTTGAGTTCTACGAAGGGTGTAACTCGAGTCATCACAACTTGAAGTTGGAAACTCAAGTTATACCTGAAAGTTTTCAGAAACACAAGCATAGAACTCGAGTTGTGTAGCATTAAACTCAAGTTTTTGAACTGTAAAACTCGTTTTCAAAATTTCAAAAAAAACATTTTTAAATCCTGCCATGTAACCTTTGAATTAAAACTTTGTTATCATCAAAACAAAGTATCAACACAGATTTCCCTTTTCAAACATCAAGGGCATCTGTGTCTTTTCCCTCCTGAAATTAATTACACACTGGTACCTTGGAACTGGTGGTTAAATATTTTAAAATCTAGGACCATTTGATAAATATCTCTGCTGTGTGGGACTAAACAGTAAATCTCCCCTTTTTTAACGGTATGAAACAAGGATTACTTGTATATTTTCTTCTTCTAAATAACATATTTTGGATTGGAATACCCCATATTGACATAAATATATTAAAATAATCAAATTTACCCAAAAAATAATTTTAATGCACATATTTTTAAAATATATTCATGTTCACTTAGTTATTTGATAATCCGTCCGTTTCGATTAATAATACACAAATTTTTGAATGAACATGTTCCTTTTAACAAAATACACTCTGGATATGCCTTAACATTCATTTAATGCATTTTTTTAATATTAAATACACATTTTGACAATGGATTATTGAGATTTTTTTGTGATTACACTCATTTCTCAAGACTCGTACTTGTTCTTCCAATTTGTTTATGGGGATTAATGAAATTAATGGAATGACTTATCAGCTTTGGTTAATTCAATGTCGTAGGAAATGAAGTTTGACAAAACTGGCAACATTTCTTTCACGAAAGCAAATTGTGAAAACAAGGTTAATTAATTAGAAATTCCCTGGTGGGTTCCAGAATGGCTGGAATTCAGAATAGTAGTTAGGGGTCAAGACTCTACAATGATTTTATATGCAAGCTTTGTAGTTTTTTTTCCCTGGTGGACATAGATATTTTCCTGTAATTTTATATGCAAGCTTTGTAGTTTTTTTTTATAAGAAGCTTTGTAGTTTTAATTTGGGGAGTTATATGCAATTTTATATAGAAGTTACATCAGATGAAAACTTTTTTTTTTCCGGTCACAGATTACAAGTTTTGCCAAAGTTTTTATCTACTTAACAACTGTCTTAAAAGTTTTTATTCAAAAATTTCTATAAAATTCAAGCTTACGATGCACAAATATTTATTCGAAGATATACTAATTGTTCATTTCTTAACTAAAATAAAACTAATTTTTTCTAAGATTTATTTGATTCCGGCCGATTTCTGCCAAACACCATACGTCGTTAATATTAATAAGAAATGAACACAAAAGTTTCTACAGTAAATTACCGATATTTTCTTATTTTAAAAGCAAATGAATGTATTCGTAAATACTAAGCTTTAATTGCATGATTATTTTGTATTGTGACATGAAAAAAAATTAGTTGTGTTATGAAAAATGAGAAAATACACAGGAGATTGAGGTGAGGGAGATAGATCGAAGAAGATAACAAAAAAATAGGAGGAGAAATAGAGAGTGATCCTCATTCATCTTAAACTTGCAACCACGTGCTAAATGTACGCTATTTATAGGCCACAATTCATAAATTATATTTCAAGAGTTACACTAACAATAAATCTACATAACTGAGAAATATATAACATTGTGAGGTTATGTGTATTAATCATTGAAAACTCGCGAGAAGTCATTCATTTGCAACGTTTATAACAAGTTGTTGCTTAAATGAATTTTACTTTTGGATAGGAAGCCTTCAAACTATTTAGTTGTGGAAATTGAAAAAAAAAAAAACAAAGAAGAAGAAGAAGAAGAAGACAAGAAACGAAAATGAATGCATTTATGAACCATTTTTCATTGAAAAGTGTCTTGAAGACAGATTTAATATTAGAAGACTTGACTTTAAACAACATAATGTGGTTCACTTATGTTTTTTTTTTGGCATTTAAAGGATGATCTGGACTTGGCTACAATTTTTTTGCCTTCTTCACATAACCTTAACTTTTTATATAATTCTGATTTGCTCATAAATGGTATTTATCGTGAGCCAAATGAAATATTCTTGAAAATGGAGTAAAACAATTTTAAAATCAATGAGAAGTACTTAACATAATAAATAATAAATAACGTGAATTGTAAATAACAATAAAGAGGTTAACGTGGACTTAGCAAGGTTTTGAAAGCTGAATCAGACTGAGCTATTGAATAGGGTTTACCGTCGCCCATTCTCATAACTGGCTTGTTTGACAAGTTTGGAAAAGTTTAAAAGGTTGAATAGTTTTGAGCTGGATTGAAAGCTGAATCAGACTGAGCTATTAAACAGGGCTTACCGTCGCCCATTCTCATAACTGGCTTGTTTGACAAGTTTGGAAAAGTTTAAAAGGTTGAATAGTTTTGAGCTGGAGTCTCCACCAGTTCCAAGAGAACTAGATGGGTTTGAAAATTTCTTTTACAAAAATTGTCCCCTTGCCTCTCAAATACAAGAGAAGGGCAGGACAGTGGACCTATTTGTGATTGCATTAAAAAAGCACATACACATAAGTTGAGATAATTTCTCTCATATACTTTCATGGTAAATCGTAAATCACAATGGAAAAGTAGCTTCCACCACTAATATAAACAAACCAATAGCAATAATGGAGGAGGAAAATGAAGAACCATACCACGTTACCAACCACATTTTCACTACCAGGAAAATCAGATTTAGCGACAAAATTAGCGACGGAAAAAGCAGATTTAGCGACGGAAAAAGTCCATCGCTAAAACGAGGGTCGCTAAATTTAGTGACGAAATTAGCGACGGATTTTTTAGTGACGGAAGTTTTCCCTCGCTAATTAACAACGGATTTAGCGACGAATCTTTCCGTCGCTTAATTAGTGACGGATTTAGCGACGGAAAGATCCTCTCTAAATTTGACAATTCCGCCGCTAAATAGGTTATATTTCGTTGCTGAATTTGACAATTCCGTCGCTAAATGGTTATATTCTGTTGCTAAATTTGATAATTTCGTCGCTAAATGATTTATATTCTATTGCTAAATCTGACAAATCCATCGCTAAATGGGTTATATTCCGTCGCTAAATGAGTTATATTCTATTGCTAAATCTGACAATTCCATTGCTAAATGGGTTATATTCCATCGCTAAATTTGACAATTCCTTCATTAAATGGGTTATATTCCACCATTAAATTTGACAATTCCATCGCTAAATGGACAATTATGTGGATTTGACAATTTTGTCGCTAAATGCTTCACTGATTTTAAATATGAATCAACTACGCATTTACAAAAATATTTCATAAACAAATCTTGTTTAATTACACAATTGACCCAAAAAATAAATTTTAAATAGTAATATCAAGTACATAGTATCTGTAATCATAAGCACACATTCTAATATATGATAAAAGTCTTTTAAGTTAAAAAATACAGATAAAAGTTAAGAGTTCCAAACAATACAATCATCATCATCATCATCAACGAATTCATCTCCTTTCTGAGCATCCCTTAAAGTCCTTCCTTTTCTCCCTCCCTGTCTCCTTCCCCCTTCATTGTTATATATCACCATTTTGACTCAGAATCTTCACTTCTGGGTCAAGAATTTCTGAAGTATTCCACAAAAACATTGAAAAACAGAGGTCAATAACTGTTCTAGACTTGTTTGAAAAAAAAAACAAAGGAAATATTCCCTACATGGTTTATTGAGTTAATTGCTTGCTTCCATTTCCCAAAAAAAAAAAAGTAAAGAGGTTATCATCAATCGAGTTAAAAACTTTGGCCAAAGTGGCAAACCATCAGAAACAACAAAATTAGTACGGAAAAAAGTGCACGTAGTAAAAATAAAACTATGCCATACCATTTCTTGAATGTTCTGCTGTGATTCATAAGAACAATCAATGTCTACTGCTCTTGTAGAGTTGGCCTGCAAAAGAACACAATTCATAAAATATTTCTCCACAATGTAGATGTTTTCGAAGTTATATTGTTCCATGAGACAATAAATTGTTGATTATCTTCAAAATCCTAAACCCTAAACACCTTTGTAGGTCCATTTTCACTTTCCATTTTTGGATGGCAAACAACAACTCCCAAGACCTCACTCTGGATTTTCTTAAGTATTGTTCGTGTGTACAATGGTGCCATTTGTTTTTCAAAAGGTGAGGGAGATTTTAATGCTGGTTGTTTATGAAAAGTTTCAAAATTTGCTTTTGCTTCCTCTTCGCATTTTTCTCTTAATATGAATTTGAATTGCTCTAAAATCTCTTTCAATGTAGTTTTCCTCTGCACATGTTTGTCTAAGCTAAAACAACTCTAAACAAACCAAAATCCACAAGAAAAATGGAAAGGAGAGAATTTTACCTCAAATTAGAAGAAAATGACAAAGGATGAAGCCCAAAACATGAAGTTATGGGATGATGGACCAAGGAGGAACCCCAATAACGCTTCTAAATCTCTCCTGTCCAGCCGTATCCCTGTCAACAAACATTAAAAGAAATGGCACATATGAACAAAAATTGAAAAATATCTCAATGGAATGGAATAATTCAAAAAACTGAAAGTTAATATCACCTCAACCGATCTACCAATATGTGTTCTTCTAACACTTGAAGCAAGGCCAAAAATTCAAAAGGAACCAACATTCTCAAAACTAGCACGTCGATCAATTGATGATTTATTCAACAAAACATGCTCCAGATTCATCAAATCAGTTGAGTTCATTCTTGTCTGGAAACGCTCATGTACCCATTCTAAGAAACCAACTGCAATCAACCAACTGAAAATTTAATGTGATGTTATCTTCTAAACAACCTTTCACACACGCAGACATGCATAACCCACTAGCTTATGCTTTTTTATGCATTTATATGAGGAGGAGAGAGACAGATAGAAGAGTCTGTGGGATTTACCTTGTCCAGAGCAACATGGTTTATGCTAGCTAGCTAAGCGTTCCAACACATCTCCACCTCTAATGAGAAGTCCTTTGGCACAAAGTGTTCCAACCAGTTTTCAGTCAGCAAGTGCTTTGAAAATTTCTTAAATTCAAGTTTATGAGGAGAGAAGACACTTTGTGCCTCATTAGGACACAACTACTTCAAAGTTCATAGTCAAATGGCAATAGATTATACCATATTTTGGCTCAGCTAAGATAAATTCAAGGAACCACAATTCATCAGAAGTGTTAGGTAGTAAAAACGAAGAAGATGGAGAGAAATGCATAAACAAAAATATATAAACAAAGGAAAGAAAGGTCCAGAAACTATCAACAACCACAAATACTTCATATTAACCATTTTGTAGGGATGAAGCAACTTGCTTTTAAATTTTTCTGAAGAAGTTGAACCAACCAAAAGGACTCACTATCTAAAGAATAAGCAGGCTTACATCAATACAAATACACAAGGATTGAAGTAATTAAACCTTGTGCACATGGGTGTTCATGTATAAAATAAAGATAACATGCCTAGTGAGGTGCCAACTAGGATTGCTGTGGGTGTGGCAAGGCCCAACGCACAAGGGCAAGATACAACCTGGAAAGGGCCACATGATACTTTTCAATTTTCAACTAAGAAGTATATTAAAAAGATGATATTCATTGTTTTTTCTGCATGAATCTTAGATTATCCAAGAAAAAAAAAGGTAATCTGGACTACGCAAAATGAATTTTAAAACTAACTACACAAAATGAAACATGTAACTTCGAAACAAGGATATGGGAATCTCGATTTAAAAAGTTCCATATGCACCATGTGATAGGCTTATATCTGGTATCTCAGATCTTCTTTCCTTTTACTTTAGTTTCCTTTAACGAACACATGGAAGAGGGAAGCAAAATCATTAAAAAAAAAAGAAGGGAGGGAGCAGAGTCGTCTGAGGCGATGAAGATCAACGTCTCAAAATGATAGAGACACCACTCGGTCTGAGTGAAGAGAAAATTTCTGACCAGAAAGGAAGAAACAGACTTAGGTAGAGAAGAATGACAGAGGGGCGAGCCACATCGTGTGACTTGTGCACTGAAAAAAAGAAGAAAAACTCACCAAATGTAAACGATGATGCCAAAAGCTCAAGAAAAGACGGCTCCCCTGAATGCTACAATCAGAGGCCGGTGACATCGATAGCCTTGGTACGGCCATCGGGGTCGCACTCGATCAGAAGCTCGACAGACTCTCCATCGCCGAGGCTGTGAAACCCATTAGTCAGGATCGCAGATTGGTTGACAAATAGATCCTTGCCGCCATCGTCGAGGGTTATGAAGCTGAAACCCTTCTGGTCACTGAACCACATACTGTCTAAGCATATTACCTGGAAAAGGATAATTGCCCTCCGCCTCTTGGGACACATCGTCTTCAGGATCAAGCTCCTCTATTTGAAGTGTACTATGAAACTCTTTAGGCCAAAACAATTTGGTTTAGCGGAGGGGAAGCGGCCGAACATTTGTTTTGAGGGAAGCGCCAAAGAGGAAAATTTTCGGCAGGACACAAATTTTTTTAGCTACTGTACCAATGATATGTGGATTTTTTGGGTTCACTATCGGCCAGTTATAAATTCTTTTTTATCTTGTCATTTTGAGAAATAATAGAAAATGAATGAGAGAAAAATGAAAAAAAAATATATTTAAGTCAAAAATATTATTTACAGTCAAATTCTAATCAACTTTGAAAAATAGTTATCATAACATTTAAATAATTACAAATTTAAAGATTTCATTTGAAACTAAGGAATTTAAATAAATAACTTAGGATTTACCAATAACTTAAATTTTAAATGGTCTAATTGATGGCTTAGCATTTGAGGAAAATGGGAATAAGAAAGAAAAGTGAGGGGTGAACTGGTAAAAAATTATAAAAGATTTTTTAAAAATAATAATATCATTATTAAAATATATATATTTTAATTTTTTAAAAAAATTTAGAGAGGAATATCTAAATCATCGTTAATTTTCTTCGCTAATTTAAAAAATTAGAGAGGAATATAATATTCCTCACTAAATTCATCGCTAATTGAGCATTTTAGAGAGGAACATCCAAGTCATCGCTAATTTTCCTCGTTGATTTGGACATTAGAGATGAATTTATTATTCCTCGCTAAATTCCTCGTTAATTGGGCTATTTAGAGAAGAATTTCAAAGTCGTCGCTAATTTTTCTCGCTAAACTGTGATTTTCTAGTAGTGTTTCTTTCATTTCTTTTCACCCTAATTGCAAGCTGCTGAAACTTTCATCATATATGGGGTTTGAGAGGTTTTACTTGTTTTGTCCATAATCCGCTAGTTAAAGAGAAAAGTCAGAGACTTTTGCTTCTAGTAATATGTGCTGGCTAGACTTGTCCTTTTTATCTTCACATCTTCATTTATATGTTGTTTTTGGGAGATTTAGGATCAAGTCCCATGGAAGGAAGTTATTTATGAAAAGGTCCCAAGAGTTGTCAATGGTAGCTGCTCCATTTGTCAATGATGCTCATCGACTTGTCATTGACAACCTCTTGGGACCTTTTCATAAATAATTTCCTTCCATGGGACTTGAGCCTAAATCTCCCTATGTTTTTTCATTTATTATTTTTACATTTTAAATTTTATCGTTAACTTGTTATATAAAATTTATTTGCATATCTATATATAAAATTCTTTTTTTTATTTTTTTCGCCTTGTTTGATGACTACTAACCATCAAGTATTTAGGTATAGTCAACTGCAAGTTGCTTTAGTACTAATGATCCTCATCACGCTTGGATAAGATTACAAATTTGAATCCGGTGTTGATAACTTGATATGTTTGTGTACATGCATGCATTTAAATTTTATAATATAAAAAAGAATTCATAGAGATGAATCATTTTATGGTCAACCAATACTTTTGTTGGGGGGAATAACGGATAAAAGAGGTCAGATGGCCAAAGACCATATCGAAGATGGAGAAGGTGGCCGGAGACATTAGAGAAGGCAACCGGAGATGAAGGCGGGCAATAGGAGAAGGGTGAAGGGCATTTTTGTCTTCAAAAATCTAATCCCAATATTAATTTGAGGGCGAAATCGCGAGTTTGGTGGGCTTCTTCAATGCCAAAACCTCCAAGGCTCCAAACAAAGTTTGAAAAGTATAGATAATGACTACTGTTCAAAAGATACACGACTTTGAAAAGTAAGCAACTTCCAATGCCCTAATATTGCTGCAGCTGTAGTCATGGTCCTCGTGGTCCTCCTTTTGGTTAAACAATGTCCTTATACACAGTCAAATATTTGATATAAATTACTCATTTGATTATATTTATAAGATATAGATAAGATTTTTTTCTTATTTATATGTTACATTATTGGTTTTTTTATATGAATATACAATTTTATCATTTATTAATATTGTGTAGACTTTGTTCGTATCAGTATCGTATGTATCATATTCAGCTAAGTAAAATTGAAAAGTTATTAAATTTTAAAGCAAAGTTAATGAAACTTAGATTTCTTTATACAGTAAAATGTGTTGTAAGTAATTTATAAATATAATTAGAAAAGTAAAGTTGAAGGTCCATGTTCTAAT
>JANTPZ010031342.1:0-10508 GCA_025593235.1 Vachellia pachyceras
TTCATTGAAACATCAACTTCCTCATGAACTGTGCATAAATGACACTCATTTCTCTTCTCTTTCCCTTGACTATGGAGGAAGTTGGATCCTTCTTTGTCAGTTGTTTTGGCTCTGAAGGAAAAATATAATAATGTTGCTGAGAAACATATGTGAATAATGTCTGCTGATAGTATCTTATCTATCCTCAATCATTTTGATCTGTGGCAGTGAAAATATGTGTGCACTAGTTGGAACATTAAATGTAGTCTGCTCTACAAGCCTTGGTTTCTGTCTTGGTCATTGTAAGGTTAATAACTGGTGGGAATTTTTTGTGTGAGAGAAATATCCATATGAATGTATTTGCACATTACTTGCGGTTTAAAGCTTGAGGAAATTGAATTTTGCAGGTCCTTAAGCAGCTTAAAGTTCTTTGCTTTATGATACTACTGTTAATCACGGGAATCAAAATTTTGTCCAAGTTTGAGCTCACTGCACCATAGCCATTCTTCAAACTGTATCTCAATTTCTCTCATTATCATTGGATTTGGATTACTCCTACAGTCAAGTAGGCAGAGTAGAAGTTCTTTTCTTCTTATTTTTTCAAAAATAATATTGTTAAACACATTGGATTTCTTGCTCAGCACAAATACTGCACGATAGGGGAAATAGATGTCTTGACAAATTAGCCAATATCAAATGTTAGGCCAAAAGAAGACTAGGCTTTTTAAATGGCGATGCCAGACATGCTGCATTTAAAACATCATTGAGATTTCAATTCTAGTAACACTTTTAAGAACCAACCAACATCAGTTAAAGTTGGGGTCGGGAGATGGTTTTATGTTTACTATATTTCAGGGGTCTTAGGCTCTTAGCATGTTGCACTAACCTTTTGTTAATATATTTGATCATTTCATAATATAAAGCAATCAAAGAATGTATCATACATAATTTAAAATATAATCTGTAATAGAATTAAGGGTCATTTTCATCTCAAATATTTTCACGAAGGATCACTGGACATCCGAAAGTTTTTTTTGTGTGCAACATCTTCCTGGAAGTTTAAAATAGGCTCAATGCTGCCTTGGACTCCGCTATGTAGAATATAGTCCAACTTCATCATCCAATCAAGTTGAGGTGACTCTCTAGAAATGTCACTAATATATCTTTAAAATATTTTTAACATATAATATTGTTAGAGTATTATATTTAGATAACATTTTATGTAGCTGTTATTTCAATTTTTTTTGTAATAGAAGTTTAGGTTAGTTAGGTTCCTACATCTCATAAAGTTAAGGTATGCCTTTAGTCTCAAAGAGTAGTTATAGATGTAATTAAAGGTCGTTAACTAATAAAGTTCTCACATAATTAATAAGATTAGAATTTAAGACCTCTGTGAATTATGAATTAATTCATTACCAATTGGAGTAACTTTTTTTTGGCAGTTTTCAAATCAACAATATAAAATAAACTTAATCAACAATTTTAAATTTATTTTATATTGATTAAAATACGTCTTTTGGAATTTGGACGAATATAATTGCATTTGAGTGGTTGAAAAATAACATGCCTTCACATTAACATCTGAGCACCAGTGGTCTAGTGGTAGAATAGTACCCTGCCACGGTACAGACCCGGGTTCGATTCCCGGCTGGTGCATTGCCTTTTACTTTTTCGATCTCTTTATCCTCTCCATTAATACTTAACTATCTGTTCTTCAAACGTAACATACTACGGCCACCAATTCAATCTTTCTTAAGAATTTTGAAGAGACTATGAAGGAGAGAAGCCTCTTGACTTGAACTGTCTCTTAGTGGGTCTTGTAAACTTTACATCTTTCTTAGGGCTCGTTTGAGAGCAACTTTTGGGAAACCTAGGTTTTTCTCTTTTCTACTTTTTTCCTCTTTTCTTTTTCCTACTTTTTCTCTCTTTCTCTTTCTTACTTTCCTCTTTCCTACCCACTTTTTTACCTCAGAATCCGTAAAAGCTATATCTTCCCAAACATAAATCACTTTTCAAAATTTAGATTTTACCTCGGATTCTGTGAAACCTAGGTTTCAAACCTGATTTCCAAACAAGCCCTTAGTCTCAAAAGCCATCATCACCCCCAATTTGCGACCAAGTCTTTTATACAGGAAAGGCAGTTTAGTGTCTATTGAGGAATTTCAGCCTTCTACCACAGATAAACCTTTTTTCACTTTAGTGGAATGCCCATTCTGATTTCCAGGAAATGGATATGCCATATGGCTCTGTGTTAGTTACAGGGCGTTCATGACCATAAATAATATCCTCTGCATTACCGCGCGCTCACATACACATTCTCTCTCCCGTCTTGCCTGTCCTCAAGCTCATGAGGCTGTTTGTGAATACGGTGGAGAAGCGTTTTTACCATTTACAAGGTAAATATGTAAATGAAATTATCTTGTTTTACGGAAAAATACTGTTGAACGGACGTTTAATTTTTTCAAACGTGATTTCAAATAGGGTCATGTGTAATTTTGGGATTTAGATACTATGGTCCAGTCTGGGACATCAACCTCTATGAACTCAAGAATTACTTTTACTGTGTGTGTTTGGAAAGTCCTTTGGCAGAAATGAGTTTATAGATTTCGAGGTATTTTACGGATTTCAAGATGCTTTTATAAATTTCTAGATGACTTTGTCTCGGTTTACGTGCATTGGGAAACGGTGTTCCCAAACCAGCACATATTGTTATTTAACCATGTATTGTGTATCTTATTTGTTGTGTTTGGCTGTAAGAGATTTTTAGTTAAATAAGAATCTGCACATTTGGGCTGATTTGTTTTCGAACTTAAACACTTCAATAGTGCGTAAAATGAAAGCATCTTCCTCCTTCAGTTGGCTTCACGGTAGCTGTTCTTTCTTAGGTACCACTTTTCTATTTTGTCATTTTCTCATGTTGAAACCCCAAAAAAAAAAACATAGAGCAATATGTGTTAGTTAACACAAGCCTCTCTTACCGTTGCAAGATTCTGCATAGAGAGGGAGAGGGGTGAAATTAAAGTAGATTTTGATTGTGGTTGAAAGAGGTTTTAACCGCTTAAATATGAAGTTTCAAGTCTAAATTCACATTAAATATAGAAAATGCCTTTAGAAGAATGATCACAAATGAGTTCGACTATACACAAATCTAATCCAACCAAATAGGTCTATAGAAAAGATAGGTAGAAGATACCTCTTCATGAAAATAGGAGGGTCACAAGATAAAACCTAGGTCCATTAGATTATGGAAAATCTGCCAAGAGTGGTAAATTCACGTGCAAAAGAAAACAAAAAAGGAAAAGGCAAATGGTGCTTCCTTAGCTTCTTTGTAAGGATGAGAATATTCTATGCTTGTAACCTGCAGGAATAGAAAGTATATCCCTCAATTTGAACACACTGCTGTCATAAAAGAGATGCATTACACGACTCTTTTTGCCTCCGTTTTATGTCAATTTCTCTTCAAATACACAAGTTATAATTATGATTTCAAAGAACCTGACTTGGGTAGAGTCCCAACCAAAATTTGTCCCAATGGAAGTCTACCTAAAGTTGTACCAAAGTTGTATTCTATATATTAAGTTTTTTTGCTGACTCTCTTCTTTGGGTCAAATTTGATCACATGTAAACTTGCAAGTTGCATTAACTTTTACCTACACTAATGCAATTAGTTAGTGTATCAACATATACCAAAACTAAAATGCCTGTCTCAACTATCTGACTTCTTCAGTTTTTAAGCATCTTAGCGATATTTCACCACACAGTTTCTTTTTGGAGTCTCCCAACTCAAATCTCAATGATACATCTTTAAGGTACTGAAGCAATAATAAATGAGTGGGAGACTCTGCTTCACTCTTGTGGGGAAAACTTGACAGAAGCAAATCTGACATGCATGTGAGAATATCATAGCCATTCAATCAAATAAGATTTTGCAGCCAATTAAGAATTTGAGAGATGTCGATTTAGTATGCCAAAGGATTGACACGTGTGCATCTTCCTGAAATTTATGATTCCTTGGGGGAACAAGTACAGTGAGCCTCCTTGATTCCCACATACAGGAGATCATGGGTGTCTGCAGATAGATAATTAACAATTTATTATCAAAACAAAAATTATATTTAAATATCTAATTTAATGAATTGTGATGTTAATCCTCCATTAATAGTCAACTTACGGGTCAGGCAAGAAGGTTCTCAAATTGAATTGGTGAAGATAGAAGAGTAGGTCCCACTTATATCAACCCACTCATTAGTTATGGACTAGTGATCCTGGGATTGTGTTGCACGGGCAAAGAGATAGACTCAATGTTAATGATATTAAGCCAAATAGAATTTTTTTCTATTAAAATAAATAAAAAATAATAATAAGATTAAATCGTAATGGGATACATCATTTGAGATCTCTTGCATTTAATACCCATGAGTTTAAACTTGGGACAGCACTGTTTATCTGCTTTGGCTCTGTTCTTCCCCTGTTTTATACATAATCCTCTAGCCCCCCCCCCCTCTCTGCACCTCAAAAAAAAGACAAACAGAAACAAACATATATTAAGCTACAAACGCAAGACAATTTTCCGAGTCTCTTAGTGCGTGTCTTCCTGTGATGAAACAAACATGTTGTCTACTCTTTCATCTTCTTCTAATGGGGTAATGTCTTCCATAAAATTTCATGTCCTTGCTCACATCAAAAGGTTTATCAAACCCAAAGCGACCCGAGTTGGCTCTGATCCATCTGATAAAATCGACGTATCAATTACGAAAGCCGACAGAAACATCAACGAGGTTGAGAATTGTGAATCGGCTACGCAAGCTATGGATAAACAGAGTTGCGAGGAGGAAGAGTATGTGGTATCGTTGAAGAGGTGTGTGAAGAAGCTTCACTTCGGGCTCTGGGAAGAGAAGGAGATGGTGGCGAAAGAGATTGAACGGTTAGCCAGAGAAGATGTCAGGGTAAGAAAGCTGATGACAGAGCTCGGAGTGGTGCCAGAGTTGGTGTCAATGGTGGCGTCGGAGGTGGCTGGCTGGCGGCTAGCAGGGCTGAAAGCGTTGGTCCAGCTCGCTCACGGAAGTTACAAGTAAGTTTTGTAATTTTTATTCTCTGCTTCGCGAATAAACCTTTCTGCTCTTCTTTGAACTTTGGATTGCCTGAAGACTTCATTATTGATTCAAACCGGAAATAAGTAAACTTGATGGGAATTTGGGTAGATTCAATAGGTTGATTTTTTTAAAAAAAAGAAATTATTTGATGTTATTGGTTCAGTTGATTCCTCTAAAGGAAAACATATCCTTTAGCATTCATATGGTATAGAGGAACCAAAGAAGCGACTAGTTTTTCCAAGCCTTTTCTTTTGAAATTTGTTGGGGGTGAAGCTGTAACATTTCTTGGAATCACTTTAGAGGATGCATGAATTAAAGGACTAAGGCTTTTCTTCTCAAATTTGACCACAACTTTAATTTTCCAAAATTATTTGATATGGAAAATTATATAATACAAGAACTTGGTTACAGTATAGGTCCTACGTCGAGCAAGGACAATTCCGTGCTAGATTGTGGTTGGCCTTGGTGGCTAAGGTTTAAATGAGGTGATTTTGTCTCTATTTTTTTTTCCATGAAAACTAGAATCAGAATGCTACTATAAGATGGAAAAAATGGGTAAATGTCCCGAATTTCCATATTTAAAAAATATACAGGCTGTTAACTTATTGCATTAATGGCTCTAATCCAAGAATACAAATGTAGCCAGTGTTCTCAGATCACCCTGCTAAAACGTACACATGCATTAAAATAACATAATTAGAATTAATTCTCGAATTTGTGTTTCGCTGTCCACTACGTTGCTGGGTTGTAGGATGAGCGTACAAGGGAACAGTATAAATCTTTGGGCCGACATTGCCATCTTCAAAATGTATAAACAACAGATCATTAAAGTCTTTGGGTAGTTATTCAGTTTCCTTCTTGATCTCCATCCTTATTTTAAAAGTCTTGTGTTGACGCGCGCTTTAGCATGCAGATCCCCATTTGAGATCCTCTTTGACTTATTTATGCAAGAAAACGTTGATATTCTCTCTAGTTGGTTTGGCATCATTCTTATTTCTTTAATACGCAAAATTACATCACTCCCATAAATGAAAAGGAATGATGATTTCAGAACATCGAATGGTTGACTTCTCATGCTGACTTAGTACAAATTAATTATTCAGTATAGAGGCTTTCAGCCTAACTTTGGGCAAAAGCTGAAGTATGGTGTGGTTCTTGTCCTAATTAAAAGTTTTGTTCCTTTAGCAGAAACAAGGCTTTGATAGTGGAGGCAGGTATATTCCCCAAGCTGCCAAGGAGAATTGACCCTGTAGATGAATCAACAAGGAGGGAATTTGCGGAGCTGCTATTATCGTTGTCATCTCTAGCAGCCAGCCAATACCCTCTTGCTTCATCAGATTTTATCCCATTCATTAAACACATTCTGGAATCAGATTCACATGTTGAAACCAAGCAACCATGCATGGGTGCTTTGTGCAACCTCTCAACTTTGTTAGAGAATGTGGGGCATTTAGTTTCTGCGGGTATTGTGCCAATCCTCTTAGAACTGTCCCTCATTAAAGAGACCTCAGAGAAAGCACTTGCCACTTTGGGGAACCTGGTAGTGACCTTGATGGGGAAAAAGGCGATAGAAAGTAGTTCAATGATGCCAGAGAGCTTGATAGAGATTTTGACATGGGAGGATAAACCAAAATGTCAAGAGTTGTCAGCTTATATTCTGATGATTCTAGCTCATCAGAGCTCATCACAGAGAGAGAAGATGGCAAAGGCAGGGATTGTCCCTGTGCTTCTTGAAGTGGCCCTCTTGGGAAGTCAATTAGCTCAGAAGAGAGCCCTGAAGTTACTGCAATGGTTCAAAGATGATAAGCAATCAAAGATGGGGACACATTCCGGACCACAAACGCCAAGAATGGCAATGGGTTCGCATGTAAACCAAGTGGAGACAAAAGAGGGTAAGAGGATGATGAAGAGCTTGGTGAAACAAAGTTTGCATAGGAACATGGAAATTATTACTCAGAGAGCCAATGCCTCTGGGGATCCTACTAAGTTGAAATCAATGGTTATCAGCACAAGTTCCAAGAGTTTGACTTACTAAATGGTTCTCTCCTTTTCGCTTTTTTTTTTTTTTTTGAGTGCAGGAATTTTTCCTCTTTAGAATTAGGATTCCCGGATCTGTGCTGTGCCTTCACCAGCAGCCATTGACGGGTCATATATTTATAGAACGACGGTGAGTGACATTAAAAGATATATCACATTTATTCTTGTACATATTCAGTTCTTCACACAGGGCCACGGCTTAAGGAAAACTTTGAGGATTTGTCATCTTCTTGCAGCAAGGCAAAAGATGTGTCACTTAAAATACTAATGCAAACAGAAGCTTCCTGTAAGAACAAACATGGCCAATATAGTAACGGTACCTAGTTCCAAGCATGACCCACATCTCGTGAACAGGTTATACGATGATAATCCGCATTTTTCCCGCAGAATAAGACGCACACAGAGTGTCACACTCCTCGATTATCTTTATGCATGAATTCCGACAGATCAAATTTGATGATTTAGAGGAACAAAAAGGGTCAACTCATGAATTGTAACCTTGTACAAAAATGTGTGACATACAATATTGGCAACCCATTTTTAAAGTCAAGTATTCCTATTTCACTCTATAGTCATTACAATCTCACTCTAGAGAATGATACTTGATACAACAAATGGCCGTCTACTGCACTAAGCAACTGGAGGCAACTAGCATCCTGAGTCCAAATCCCAAAAGACTACATGGAATTTGATGTAGGCTGAATGACATCAGATCAAAACGGGACGTGGGAACCACCTCAAAAATCATCAGTAACAGCAGCGGTAAAGGCCAACAATGAGGTTTAGCAGACATGAAAAGTTCAAGGAAATAATAAGCAATGTCATACATTCCCCAAAATAAAAATTAAACAGCAACAATTGGTGCTTTTCTATGTTCATAGATCACACGGAGCAGTTTTGAGCACCAAAGAACACTACAGCACAAAATGTGGACGTATTTTCAGGATAGTTAAAAGGAGGAATTCAACATGTTTAGAATTTCAGAATAGAAAAGCCTCCCCGCATGTAAGGCGAATCTGACACAGGCTAAACCAAAAATCTTCATTCCAAGTGTGTGATAGCCACACTCATTCCGATCTAAAGTTTTGCCCCATATTAAAGATACCAGAAGCTTAGGCTTGTTCTAAACTACAAAACAGAATCTAAACAACTTGAATTGCACTTAATTGAAGTAAGCAAAGGATAAGATTCTAACTAAAGAAGAGGTATGCACACTTAGACAAATGATTAGAAAAGTATATAAAAATATCGTTCTTAGTGAGCACATCATAGTCAAAAACAGAGAAATTGTCACACGCAACACCTGTTGAATGGCACAGGAGATGAATGGAGTTAAAGAGACTTTCAATGCTAACAGGCTTTTACATACCCTGAATTTTTTCTGCACCAAGAGGAGGAGGAAAGAAAGAGAACAAGCAGAACATACGTTATCTGACTTAGATAATGCAGATGGGAATGAGATTTAAATTTACCCATCACAGGAAACAGCAGCTCAAGGGCATGTTAATGTCTCGAGGAATAAAGTTCTTCAACTGGAATAGGGAAACATAAATAATTCGAATGATGCAGATGTAATTTTGAGAGTTTTAATTAAATCAGCAATCAATATTGTGCAAGAATCACACCATATAATGCAATTAGTATTGTATATCCTCTGATACCAACAAAGTTGAAACGGAGAAAGGTAGCATTTATTGTCAACGAGCACATGCTCATTCCTTCCCGTACCCTCATTAATTTTCATTCCTCTTTTAGCCATTTTTTGCCTCTTAATGATCAAAGGGCTGAACCTAACATTCGAGGGTACCAAATGAAATTTAGTTTTACTTTACCGCAAGGTCAATCAAACCATGATTTAAGAGATGAATGAACAACTTGCATACAGCCCCTTGAGGTCAGTTTGATTGAACTTACATACTAAACAAGTTGAATCCAAATTATTAGACTCACAAGCTATTGGAGGAAAAATCTATTCGTTCAGATTTAATAAAATTCCAAAAATATGACTTATATGCATCATCCTTAAGTTTATATAAACGTAATTTTTATTAATTTTGTGTTCACAAAATACTGTCCTTGATTGCCAAAATGTGGATGTAGTTTTTGTTTTCTTGAAAATAAATTAAGATTTACACAAAAATCAATTCAGCATAGACATTGCCAGATCAAGTTTCAGTGAATCCTCAATCAAATAAGTACAATCACACTCAAGGTTGGCAATTATTAAACAAACTTCAGTTTGAGCGCCAAATCAATAGCAGGTCTAAGATAATATGAAGTCTCAAAAGGCTTGCCTCAACTGATTTACTCTTTCAAGACTTCAGAATTTAGAGATTCCATTCCAAGAATATTTCAAGAAATGCTCATAGAATACGAACCCAGATAGTGAACAAAATGCTCACCAGCCACATAATGACCAAAGATGCACAGAGTAACATCACCAAAAGCTAAATAAATATCAAAGGTGAAGGTAAACACCCTTTTCTTCCTTGGTAGGAAGCATAAACTCCTCTGTATCTATTAAATAGTTTAAAACCCTATTTCGAGAAAAATCATCAAACATAACGTTCTACAAATCTTCATATAAATACTACATTCAAATACTAAGCAAACTTGTGTAAGCTTCACTAAAACCTATCACAAATAGGAATAACACAGAGCATAGGGAGTGAAGCAGCAACAAATTCACAGCAGTCCATGTAATCAAAACCAAAGTATTCATTGTCTGGATTCACGAAATCAGCATAACCATTTAAAGCATTAGCGCCCAAGAAGCCATCACAAACCTGAATCAAACACCCATTCAAAACTCAAACCACGAATTAACACCTTAAAAGCTAAGGATGAGTATTTAATAACAAAAACCAAAACAAAACTTGTGCCAAGGTTAGGAAGGTATACAAATAGAAGTTTAGAAGGAAATTATGAGAAGAGAATATGAAAAACAAAACCATATGAAGGCAGGGATAAGTAGTTCTATTACGGAAAAAACATGCAAACCACATCAAGGACACGTATAAAAGCAATAAACAACAATTGAAAATCAAATGAAATAATACCTCAGTAGTAGGGAGGCATGCCTAGGTACATTCCTCCGGGAGCCAACCTGGGCATTTGCATGGGCTGCTGATGCTGCGAGGGAACAGCAGATGAGGGCAAATTATAATGCGAACCATCTGGATATCCTCCGGAAGGCATTCCAGCAGAAGTTGGAGGCATCCTAGCGCCATAGTCACCGGAAGTTGGCCCACTGAACTGAGAGCCACTGTAAGCACCTCCAATTCCAGGACCATACCCCCCACCGCTGTTGGGAGTTAAGGTAGAAGGAACCTGAGTGCCATATGGCGGCAATGAAGACTGCAATCCATAATTATTACTAGGCACTGGCATGGGGCCCTG
>JANTPZ010031343.1:0-10490 GCA_025593235.1 Vachellia pachyceras
TTAACATATTGTTTTTCACGAATGCAATCTGTTTTCAACCTCCAGCTTTTTAATTAACTCATGATTTGAATTTTGTGATCAACCTAAGTTTCGAAAAGAAATTATTTTTCTATGACACCCAATTCACCCCCTCTTGGGTGACAGCCAGTCTAACATCCCCCACAACGCGAGTGTTTCACTTTAAGTTCAAGTGTTCAGACTCAATACTCGAGTATTCAACCTCAATACTCGAGTGTTGTCAACACTTCCATTTGTAACTCGAGTGTTCTGCTTCAAGTGTTGAGTTTTCCTTTGAAAAATGAAACCCGATACTCGAGTATTGCAACACAATACTAGAGTGTTACCAATACTTCAATACCAATCTCGAGTTTCTAATGGGAGTATTCTTTTAAAAACACATTTTAACACCAATACTTGACTATTCAAAACGATTACTCGAGTGTTTGCAACACTTCATCTCAATACTTGAGTTTTCACTTAGAGTGTTGGATTTCAGAAACATTTTTAACTTACAATACTCAAGTATTAAAATCAAGAACTCGAGTGTTGTCAACACTTTCAACAAAAACTCAAGTGTTGCTTGAAAGTATTGATTTTAAACTTATGAAAAACATTGATACTCGAGTATTAAAACACAGAACTCAAGTATTCTTCAATACTTCCATATAACCTTGACAGAACTCAAGTGTTTCATTAAGAACAATTAATCATCAACAATTTAAGCTTTATAATTCTTGAAATCATTTTGTTATCATCAAAATAAGGCATCAACAATATTCGCCGCGGCGAACCTCTCCCGAGAGTTCTTGCTCACCAGCTTGATCTTTGGTCGTGGTGAATTATGAATTACACCATGGCTAAATGTTCTACAGCTGCTTCCTTCTGTTGTTTGCTAAAGTTCCTGAAATGAAATAGCAAACATTTGAAGTATCACTTGCTCATGATTGAAATTAAGTGCAAATATATCATTATTCATGGCAAATGCACTCAATATCAAGCTAATCAAAATCAACAACTCCAACTCCCAAATTAAGCTTAAGAAAGGTCATGAAAGGCAAGAATATCATTAAATGCTCTGGAAATTCAAGCAAAAATATAGAAGAAATAAAGCTCAATCACTATGCGATTGCTGAAGAGTATTAGTAACCAAGTAAGATTGCATGAAGGGAGGATAGCGGCGATCTGAACTAGGGATTCAAGATTTGGTTGGTAAGCTTTGTCTTGGCCTTAATCTTTGGAGCAATGGACACTATGGTTTGCTCCAATGGAAAAATGGTCATTGTCATGCCCAACACAAACACAAGGGATTGGAATTGATGATTCTGATGATGAAACATGTTGGATGTGAGAAGGACATGTTTATACATAAAGATTGTTCTCATTCATTCTAATGAAACAAGTTTTGTGTCACTCTTTAATCTGTCATGATAAATTTTATTTTTTTTTTGGGATTTATGGGTTACTTTCAATTCATTTTCCCTGTTTTAAGTTCCAAAATTTTATTATGTTTCTTCCATTCTTCCTTCCGTTTTGAAATTGTTGATTGATGTTATTGAATTTGTGGGGTATAAATTTGAAGGACAGATGTGCCTCTTATTACCTCTATATTCATTAGAGACTAATAATGAACCATTTTAATACCTTCTAAAATATAGAAATAGCCAAACAAGTGAAATTGAAAATTTTTAATCGAGTAACTATTCAATAATCACTATTTACTTGGTAAATTCTAAAATTTTGGCCAATTTTAAAAATTCATGATTAATTCTAAAAAATAAAATTGTGTGATTCACATCTCTAAATGAAGTTTATTAAATTAGCTACAGGAAAAAATATCAATTTGTCCAATTTCTTAACCAATTAATACAAAAAAGCTTTTTCTAAATTATCTACAGGAAAAAATATCAGTGTGAAGAAGCATAGTTCATTTGGTCATTTTTCATTTTTCTAGATTTTTTTTAACTTTGAACAACCATAACTTTTTGAAAAAAATATCTAAATCTAGCAAACTTGCGCTTATTTTATATCTTGCTATGTGAACTATTTTTCTAAAAAATGATGCCAATTGGGTTTCATTTACCATATTTCACTGTTACCTCAACTTGATGCTATGATAAGGGTGTTGGGACCTGATCCGACTAAGCCACAAATTGTAAACTTAGGTCGTTGGTTAGCCTTGAAAATGGATCTAGAATATTAATTTTGATTTCCAAGGATTATACAGTAACAACCCCAGGGTCGTTCTCTCTTAAAGCTACTATTGTGTACTGTTGGCCAAGGTGTGGCATCATTTGTCTCATGGCAGAGGCTCGAGGGGCCAAGTCATAGTTGAATCATGACGCTTAGGCGTCTGCTCTACTATGTGTTAGGAAATAGAGTTAAGCCCTGACTAACAGGTATAGCTTTTGGCCTAGCGGTAAGCGCTTGATCCTAACAATTGGTATCATAACCAAGGTCATGGGTTTGATTCCTAGCAAGCAATTGCTGAGGGGGAGATTGTTGGCCAAGGTGTGGTATCAATTGTCCCATGGTACAGGCCCGAGGGGCCAAGTCATAGTCGAATCATGGCGCTTGGGCGTCTGCTCTATTATGGGTTAAGGAAATAGAGTTGCGCCCTGACTAACAGCTATATCTTTTGGCCTAGTGGTAAGCGCTTGATCCTAACACGTACCACTAATCCTTGGCTTGTGATTATGCTTGTGATGCCAATGCAATCAGTTTTTAAATCAAATTATGCTATGTACCTAAACTAATTACAAAATAAACCTTGTTTTTGGTATTTTCTGGGGATAAAGAGAGTAAAAGCAGATTTCAATGTCAAAAGGGTATGTGATGGTGGTTTCCTCTTGAATACAAATTGCGCCATCATAGTTCGTAAAGGATTAGGGAAATCATCGACTTTTTCACTAAGCTTCGTAATTAAAAACCCCAACAACTCACTGGATCAGAAATCTCATGAAATGAACTCTATTCCATGAAATCCTTTAAGAACACTTAGTGTGTGTACGGAAATCGCAAAGTGACAAAATCAACTCCATACATTGTTGACTCTAAAACCAAGCACAAGTAGGATGATAGAAGAGAACAACAAGATTTCACTAAATAAGCGAAATGAACTCCATTCTACTTTGTCAATCACAAAACAAGTCAATACACAATAATCCATGTTTGGCTTAATCGAAACCAAGCATTTACACACAAATTACAAAGTCCAACTCGGAATCCAAGTAATCTATAATGTAAATATAGATTGAAAGCAAATACTCTCCTTTCGGCACTTCAAACTTCGGCTCACTTCATCTTCAAGAGGAATGAGATGCTCAGCTCCTCATGGGTGATGGAATCAAGCTCCGTATGGATGATTTAGGCATGATAAACGGATGGATGGTAAAGAAATGGAGGAAGTGTGGTTTTGTGTGTGTGGAAGATGAAGAATGGAATGTAGTGCATTCTTGCTCTCTTTCTCTCCTCTTCAGCCCCCCTTTGACATTACCCTAAAATGGCATGAATAAACCGTTCTGGGTCGGATCTCTAAAGCTAGGTCGGGTTATTTTCCATCTGGAGTAAAATTCTGGTGCTGATGCGTGATATTCGTCCTGGCAAACTTGAGGTTTCACCGCGGTGAACGTCTCCCCAAAGTTCATGCCTGTTGATTGAACTTTAGCCGCGGCAAACTTTGAATTGCGTCGTGGCGAAATGCTCCAGAGCTGCTTCCTCTTTCCTTTTGTACAGAGTTCCTGAAATAAAATAGCAAATATTGGCAGTATCATTTGCTCATGATGGAATTTAAGCACAATAACATCATTATTCATAGCATATGTATCCAAAATTAACACTAATCCAAATCAACAATTCATAATCTCAAATTAAGCACAAAAGGGTCATGTATGGGCCAAAATTGACTCTAAAACTCTGAAAATTCAAGTAGAAAACTAATATAAATAAAGCTCAATCAAATTCCCCACACTTAAACCTTTGTACTCTTGAACAAAGCTTTTCAAAAACTTAAAAATGATCAATACATCCAGAAAATATACTCATGAGTCCAAGACTACAGAACTTGGTAAAAACATTCGTCAGGGAATTCACAATAATAATGGTAGAGACAATTGTAAATCAAACTCTAAGAGAATTCAATTCAAGAGACCAAATAAAAGAAACTTCCTCTCAAAAAGGTAGAAGTGATTCTCTATCAGCTCACTATGCAAGGACAATTTTCACTCATGGTCTGCTTATTCGAATCTCTACCATATGCTTGTAATTATTCTACCTCTCTACCACAAGATCAATACAATGTGAATCAAGAGGGCTTAAGGGTTTAAGGTGGATGATGGGGTCTAAAGATAATAAAATGGAATAATAAAATGAAATGGAATTCTTGAATACACATCACTGAAAGAGTATAATCATGTCAATACTTTGCAAGACTTTTAGAGAAATTCATTTTCAAACATTACATTTCTTTTCTCTTTATTTCTTTTTTTTATTTTGATACATATAAAAGAGTTCAAATCCACAATTTCATAAACATAAGCTTGCATATATAAGGATAGCTTTTCCAATGCTGGTTTTCAAGAGTGAATGGCTCAAATGGGTAGCAAAGGGTGAAATAATTAAGGGTTTGTGTTTGGGCTAAATTAAAGGTTTTGAAATGAAGGCCACTATCCTTTCACAAAATATTAGATCATAAAGCTTTAATTAAGAATTAAGATAAGTTCTAGAGAGATCACGAATCAAGACATACCCAATCTAATCAAAAGAAATTAGGCCCAATTATCCTCACGATAAGGCTAATGTCTCAATTAAATAGTCTCAAGAACGAAAAATGAAAAGAGTCAATTTAAAACTGATCTACTCTTATCATTTGCTAATAACTCGAAAAACACGATTAACTAAAAACTTTGATCCTTAGACTTATGCATCAATCTCCCAATGCATTGGCTATGAAAATCATAGTTTCATAAGCATTGCTCAAGAGTGTTAAAGGCAGTAAAGGTGAGAGGAATTTTCATTTTGAAATCCAAAACCTAAAATTTTTTTTGTGCACTGAAGTTTCACCGCGACTAACAATGAAGTTGGTTGCAGTGAACCACACCCGAGAGGTGGTTCTGTGTGCAAGTTATTTTTCGCCGCTACGCAACCACAAGATGGTCGTAGCAAAACTCATCTGAGAAGTTGAATTGCTTTATTTAAAGACTTTTGCCGCGGTGAAAATGGTCAGAGAGCAAAATTGAATTTCAGTTCCTCTGGACATTCAATGTTTTTTTGAAAAATTTTAAAGAAACTTGAAAATTTCCAAAAGTTTTGAGATAAAAATGGCCCAACATTATCCTTCAAAAATTTCAGTTGTATGCTAAAAATCAAAATGTTGCCTAGAAACACTCTAAATCCTAAATCTCCCCCCCACACTTAAAAAAAATTGTCCTCAATGATTGGAATGAAAGGTTTAACAAACAAAGCATGCAGTATTCGCAAGCAACATCAAACATTCATGCACTCATGCAACGAAATTCGAAAAACAACATAGGAAAAACATTCATATATACATACAGCTGAAGTAACAAAATTCACAACAAAATCTAGATTCAAACCACAACTGTATGAAAGTTCAAACAAAAAGGGCAATATGCAAAATAGCTAAACATCCCCTGCATCGTCGAGTCTCCCTCAGAATCCACGTCGGTAGCAGCCTCTTCCTCCTCAGTCCCCTCTGCTGCTCTACCCTCTCCATATGGTCTAGCTCCTGGAGGTCCTACACCATTAATGTTATCCTCCTCTAGAGGCAGCTCAAAATGCAAGCTCTGCACAATCAAGGCGTCCATCTTCCTGCGATACCTCTGCTCCCTCTCAAACTGCTGAAGCATCAAGACTCTAAACTGTTGGAAATCAGTAACCAGACTCTCAAGTGTAACGGGGGCTGGTGATGCTTGATGAACGGCTAGTGCTTGCGGTACTGGAGCCTCCTGCTCCTCAACTAGTAGATCGTCAATATCGATGAAAGGCTCAGGCTGGGGTACGGAAGCTCGATGGATCCTCTCAAATAAAAACAGGGTAGGGGTAAAAGGATTATCCCCAGGGTACTTTGGGATTTCTAACTCAGTGAACATGTCAAAAATGAGATGCGGGAAAATGATGGCCTTCGTGGTTTTGAAAGTGAGGATGACATCATGAAGGCTAGAATAAATGAGAGTGCACACGTCGAAACCGATCCCCTGCATCAACATATAAATGCAGAGGGCCTGCTTCTTCATGAGGTTCGCTAAGTGGCTGGTCGGTAGGATGTTACTACAAACAAGGTGAATATATGGCTTCGTTGCAGGGTGACACTCAGATCGGTAAATGTACATCTCAGACCTACGAGGAGTATGCCAACCTTTCCCAGGTAGACATAGGGTCTCGGCAATAACGTCCTTAGGGAACTGGCTCATGAACTGGACATAGTGATCACATTAGGAATGGGTATAGCGAAATGAATTCTGATGGTATGGGGGCTAATAGCGTGCTAAAGCGTAGTCCCTTGGCAGTTAATGAAAAGAACGGACTTGTGCACTACTACATAATATAGTTTTTACTACTGAAATTCGTGTCCTTTTTTAAAAAGGGGAGTAAAAAATGAAGGCGGTGACATTTTTGTAATTATATGAAGTGATTACCTACCTTTATGCGCCCTATCTTGAAAATTGGGTGCCAAAGGGTGTCCAATGGTGCCCTACCTAAGAATAGGGCGCCTAAAGGTCGCCTTTTGGCACCCTATCCTATATATAGGGCGCCTAAAGGGTACCTTTGACACCCTATCTAGGATGAGGGCGACAAAGGGTGACCTTTGGTGCCCTATCTGCAGATTTGGCACCCTTTAAAGCCAATGCTTCTATTACCATGGTTTAAATACAAGGTTTGCTTCGTTCATTGTCCAAACCAAAACACACGGCGAAGGAAGCTAATGCATCAAAGAGGTAGAGCTTACAACCAAAGATCCAAGAGCTTCACAAGGTCTAAACTTGCCATCAAGGATAGTTAAGCTCAGCTCCCCCTACCTCTCTGTAACCCTCTGATTGATTTTTATTTGTATTAGTTTTCTACTTGAATTTTCAGAGTATTAGAGTCAATTTTAGCCCATACATGACCTTTTCATGCTTAAGTGTAGATTAGGAGTTATTGATTTGGATTAATGTGATTTTGGGCACCTATGCAATGAATAATGATTTATTGTGCCTAAATTGTATCATGAGCAAATGATACTGCCCATATTTTCTATTTCATTTCAGGAACTCCTTACAAAAGGGCAAGGGAAGCAATGCTGGAGAAGTTTGCCACGGCACAATTCAATATTCGTCGCGGACAAAGTTCAAATAGTCATGCAAGAACTCTCGGGTGAGGTTCGCCACGACGAAACCTAAAGTTCGCTATGGCAAATATCATCCAGAACCTGAATTTTTACCTCAGAAGGAAAATAACATGACCCGGCTTGATGGATACGACCCAGGATGGTTTATTATGCTGAATTAGGGTATTTTCGAAAAGGAGGAAGGAAGAGAGGCTGCAGAAGTTGAAGAGAGCAAAGAGAGGAGAGAATCACATTCCCATTTCACCCTACCTACACACTACCACCATTCCCCCCATTTCTTCATCATCCATTCGAAGCTCATTTCCATCACCCATGAGAAGCTGAACATCTCCACCCTCTTGAAGATGAAGTGAATGAGAGTTCAAAGTGCAGAAAGGGGAGTTTTTGCTTCAAATATGTATTTACATTATGGATTACTTGGATTTCGAGTTGGACTTTGTAATCTGTGTGTAAATGCTTGGCCTCAGTTGAGCCAAACTTGGATTATTGTGTATTGAGTTGTTTTGTGATTGACAAAGTCGAATGGAGTTCATTTTGCTTATTCAATAAAATCTTATTAGTCTCTTCATCATCCTAGTTATGCTTGGTTTTAGAGTCAACAATGTATGGAGTTGGTTTTATCACTTTGCAATTTCTGTACACACACTAAGTGGTCTTAAGGGATTTCATGGGATGGAGTTCATTTCATGTTATTTCAGACCCACCAAGTCATGTGGGGATTTAAAAGGAGATCATCGTATGACGCTCTAGACCCATGCGAATTATTGGGGTTTTTGATTTCAAAAACTTAGTGCGAAAGCCAATACTTTCCCTCATCTTTTGCGAACTATGATGGAACACTATGTTTTCAAGAGGCACCCATCATCACACATGCACTTCTCTTTCTCAAAGCTGCCTTTACTTTCGTCCTTAATCAAGAAAATACCAAAAAGAAACAAGTTTATTTTTTAATTAGTCTAGATACATAGGATAACTTGCATCAAACCCTGATTTCATTTGCATAGCAAGCATAAACCCAAGCTAAGAATTATTGGTACACCTTTTCGCTTCTGGAGAGAACGACCCTGGAGTTGTCACTATACAACCCTTGGAAATCAAAATTAATATTCTTGATCCATTTTCAAGGCTAGACAGTGACCTAAGTATACAATTTGTGGCTTAGTATGGATCAAGAATTTGGCACCGTTGCCGGGGAAGCGAAGTGCCAATATTTATTGGATTGTGTTTTTGTTTGTTAGTTTTGCATCTTTGTTTATAGTATAGGATTAGTCTGTAAATATTTTAGCATTGCATAGTAGATTGCATCTCTTTCTATTGCATTCTACATAAAATCCACATTTTCTCCACGACGCACGCTCAATTTCACAGAGAAATTCTTCTCGGCTATGTTGCACCGCGACCAAATTTGACTTTTAGCCGTGACGAAAATTGCATTTCTGAACGAGAGATACCCTCTCGGGTACCTTTCGCCACGATGTAAATCATATTTAGCTGCCGTGACTATCCACTTTTCACACTTCATTCACTTCATTCATCTAAATTTCAACACATACATACAACAAAACCGTGCATACACTCTTACATTCTTTTTCATTCATTTTTGAGTGGTTTGTTTTAAGTTGTGTTAATTTTGCTCTTGCCTTGAATTTTTCTCTTGTATGCCCAGAAAGAGTCAACTTGAATCTTTTGATCCCGAAATTGAGAGAACATTGAGGGAGAGATAGAGGGCTAACAAAAGAAAAGAGAAGGGCAAGGTAGTTAGAGACTTAGGCTTAGAAGTAGGAGAGTCTAGTTTAAAGCAATTAGATAGATTAGGAGAGTCATTAGGAGAAATCATGGCTGAAAATGTAACAAACCCAGAAAACATAAATAGAAATGGAAATCAACAAGGGAATGGTAACAAAGGAAATGAAGAAGAAAGAATGGGAGAAAATAATGGAAATAATAGGAGAAGAACCATAAGAGAAGCCACGACCTTTGATGTTAATTATGACCCATTTACTACTGCTTGCCCAAATTATGATGTGAATTTTGAGATTAAAGGTTTGTTAATTAATTCTATTCCTAAATTTTATGGCTTGCCAGGAGAGGATCCGTACATCCATTTGCAGTCATTGTCAATGATTTACCAGAGCATGAAACCTGTTGGAGCCTCACTTGATCAAGTACTGTGGAAAGTTTTCCACCTATCGTTGGAAGGGAAGGCAAGATGTAACACCTCTTATATATCCCTCTTAGCTTCCATTGTAATGATTTGGAACCAACTAATGGCCTCAAACAGCTTACAATGTCAAAAGGGACCAAATTGAAAACTTTCATTTTTAAAAAAGTTACTATTCACAGTTTTCGGCAAACTTTGAAAATTCATAACTAATTCTAGAAAAATCAAAATCAAGTGGTTCCAACTTCTATTTGAAGCTTACAAATTCCTTTATAAGGAAAATACTCATTTGTACAGAAACTTGCCCAAGTGGTACAGATTAATTTGTGAAAATGTACTATTCATATGGTAATTTTTCATTTTTCCCAGGATTTTCTATGATTTTTCGTCAACTTTGGACAATCATAACTTTCTGTACAAAACTCCAATTTCAGTGATCTTCATTTTGTTTTAAACCTTTCAATGTAAAATATTTTTCCAGAAAATTTCAAGACATTTGGAATCCATTTACTCTGTTTCACGTTAAGCCAAATTTGGGGGTTTAACCAACTTCTCACTTTGCCAAATTTTTCACTTCTTAACTTCATAATTCAACCTAATGATTTCTAAACTTTTCTTAATCATAATAACCTATGTAGTTAGGCATTCTTAGGGCATACCTTAGTTATCTTGAGTTCATCATACATGCATGAGTTATAATACATGCCACTTTACAAATCTCAACAACATAGTGTGAAGTTTACAACATAATTTCCATTCATACACATATGCAAATTTCTAATTCAAGCATCATGGATTTCCTCCTTATCCTTTGATGTGCTTCCACCTAAAAATGGTTAGTGGGGGAGAAGGAAATCCCAGTAGCAAAACTTTCTAACACACATTATAAAATTGCATGACAACTTTCAATATAAGTGTGAATTCATAAAAGTGCAACATGTAACAATGAAATGCATATGGCCATAGCATACAAAAGCACATATT
>JANTPZ010031345.1:0-10357 GCA_025593235.1 Vachellia pachyceras
TAATTGGAAGGAAGGGATGAACTGGGGGTTTTCAGTTTCAAGCCTGAGGTTGGGATTATCAGAGCAAGAAATTGTGAAGACCTCAAGTTTGGTGTGGTGGGCAAACAAAGAAAGTGATACTGAACCAGTGAAGTGGTTTTCGTTCAAGGAAATATATTTGAGGGACTTCAGAGAATGAAAGAGAGAGGAAGGGAAGCTTCCTTCAAAACCATTGAGTTGAAGATCAAGCACACGAAGAGAAGTCAAGTTACTGAGGCATGGAGGAAGGAGTCCCTCAAACATGTTATCTCCAAGAGACAATATTTCTAGATTCTTCAAATTGCATAAGCCTCCTGCAATTAACATATGCATGTAATTATTATTGCCAAAAAGTATAGATAAATGAAGACCAGATTGAGCTATATTATCCCTACTGAAAACACACACACACAAATACAAAGAGGATTTCAATTATGCAAATGATGTAAGAGATTATTTTAGGGTAACTAAAACATATTAGTAACAAAGGCTAAAGTATAAATTTAGTCGTTTATGTTTAAATCAAGTTTCAGTTTGGTCCTTAAGTTTAAAAAGTATATATTTAGTTCTTTAATCCTAACACTGTTAGTTTTACTTAACTAAAAATACTGATTCAATCACCATTATACAATTAAATGATATTAAAATAATTTAAATATTGATTATTTAATATAATTATTTTTCTATTTTAAAATTTAATAATAATCTGAGCATTTAATAGCAAAATCACCATTTAAATTTGCTGATTCATCATTTTTCATTAAGTGAAACTAACAGTATTAAAAATAAAGGACTAAAAGTGCATTTTTAACTCCAAAGAAAAAATAAAACTTGACATAAATTTAAAAGACAAACGTATACTTTAGCTTTTAACAAATAAATAGCTAAACTATTTTCTTATAATATAACATCTTATTCTTAAAATGAGATCAAATTATATTTTTTTCTTGGAGATTAAGGAAGCTAAATATTTTATTTAAAAGTATTTATTTATGTGTATCATTAGATTATACATCAATTTATAAATCAGACAAATTCATTTAGAGAAAAATGCATGATATATATAAATAATTTAAAGTAATGTATTTAGTTTCCTTAATCTCACTTCAAAAAAGTTCACTAACTCTTATATTAATAACCGGGTTAGTATCTACAAAGTAATTACTTTTCTATTACAATAAAGACTAGAAACAGTCTGAAATATATTCGTTCTTGCATTATGAAAATCAAATGCTTACTAATTGAGTCAATGCATCAGCTTTACATTATGCAGTAAAGAATCTATGAATATAGAAAATTATAAAGATAGTAGATTAAGTACTTGATCAATCTAATATAGTAACTTATCTTTACTAAAGAAAGCTACAAATATAATACCTTGTTGTGGCAGTGAGCCCTTTATGCTATTGTCAATAAGGGACAATGTCCTCAAAGAGGGTAACGATATGAGAGACATATTAGATTCTGGATGACCATCCTCCGAATAAGTTGAAGAGAATCCCAAAGTTTTCGACTTTTTCGAATGAAAAGCATCTGTAAAATATCAAATAGAAATATTCAAAAAAATATAAAATGCACAAAACCCTTATATAAACTTTGGGTTAGTTGCGCATGACCTCCATGACCTTTAAAATTTTAAATTAAGGACTCTACTGTTTCATACTTCATCCATCAACTCATTTACCATTAAAGTTAAAATGACGGTTGTTACATACCAAGTCATTTAAAAAAATGATAGTTGTTATTATAACTATAAATTTAAGCATATTATACTTCTTATTTAAAAAAATACATGCTCAAATACTTTTTCAAGTATTTTATATTTTTTTAAAAAGTTATTTAAAAATCACACGATCGAATAATCAAAGGATGATATGGCATAATAGCATCTAACAGAACTTGGAAATTAAAATTTAAGCACCAAAGAACGGGATTTCGGTGAGCTGATTATCTTCCAGATACAAAGCTTGCAGGTTGTCCAACCTAATTTCTCCAAATAGCCCTGATCCAATAATAACAATATATATTTATATAATCATTCACTTAAATATGTTCTAAATATGAATCACATATCATAATAAAATAGTGGGGAGAAGAGACCTGTCAAGTAGTTTCCGGACAGATCCAATTCTTGAAGCTGGTGGAAAGGGAGAAAATAAGAAGCATTCAACGACCAATTGAAGTGTTCGAACTCTTGAGCTCTTTTATGGTTCAGAAGAAGGCTTACGGCTCTCTGTGTAGAGCTGTCACAGCTGATTCCCTCCCAACTACAGCAATCAGAATTGTTAAGGTTGTTCCAAGAAGGAAAAGAAGAACCATTTGGGTAATTGAAAACTTCTTTGAGTTTCAGAAGAGCTTCTCTCTCCTCTTTTAGGCATCCCTCACTTACTCCATTAAACCCTAATATTATAATAACAGACACCACCCACCACACTTGTTCTCTCACTGAAAATCCCATTTTTCACTATTTGCTTCCTTTCTTTGCTCCAATCTTCCTTCGTTTCTTCACTTGCGAACCGAGTCTATATAGGCCTTTTAGAATGCTTTCTACATTTTTTTTGGGTTTTCACCAACCCATTGGCATTTGGCTTCCATTATCACATTTTTAATTTAAGATTAAGGTTTTGAGTTGTTAGGTTTTACTTAGTTATTCGGAACCCGAAATTAAACTGTGAACAAAATAGCTTTTAAAAAAACTGAATGGGTTTTAAGACTTGTCAGAAAAAAGGACTAAAAAAATAAAAACCTATTAAAAAAATTACTCCTCGAAAAGTCCAACATATTTTCAAACTATTTGTAACCATATTATATATTTTATTATACATATACACAGGTAATTATATTTTAGTAAATATTTATTTAATTACTATGCTACCAGTTTCACCATGGGTTTTACCCTTATTTCATAAAAATGTTTTTCTGTATAACTTCCCTCTTTCAAAACATTGGCTTTACTGCAGGGTAAAGACGAAATGGTCGCAGTGGCGTAAACATTGGTTTAACGTAAACATTGGTTTTCTAGCCCCAAAAAAAGTATAAACATTGAATTCTAGTCTTGACGTTTCTGTTATGACGATGAGTCATTTATAGTTGACTCAGTCGTTTATGATTGATGACTTGGCTTATTGTTGATTGTTTGGTGTTATTAAACTGCCTCTGTCTAGGTTTATTAGGAGATTGAAAAAAATTTCTATTGTCCTGTTACGCCAACCATCCTATTGAATATAATCTTATTTGAGGTGCAATCAGATATTAAATATGGACACATCGATTGAGGATTCAAACTTTAATTCATTACCTTATGATGAACTAGCTCTTTTTATAACTACAAGTATCATCCTATTGAAAACAATCTCATTTAAAATACTGTCATGTACTAAATGTGAACATATATATATATATCGGAGATTCAAACCTTGATTTCTAGAGATACTAAATGTAGATATATCTAATGAGAATTCAAACTTTAATTCTCTGCCTCACGAGTCACTGAACCTTTCAGATAAAATCGAGAGATATATTCTAGGCTTCTTCGTTGTTGGGAATGGAAAACAATTATGTATAGCCCTATTACACTAGCCTCGAATTATATGCCCGTCCATGATCTTTATCTTTTTGTTCGTTTTTTTTATTTTCACTTTTTTGACTATATCAATGTGAATTGACTACTCATCCAAAAAGATTGTTAGAAAATTACTACCTTCAATATTTAATATAAGAGTCACTTAATTTTTTTGAGAAGATTAAGAAAACTAATTAACCAATATATTTATCATTTTTCTCCAAATTAATTTACCTAACTTATACACTGATATATAATCTAATAATATTTCATAATATATGTTATAATTAAGTAATTCATTTAACATTTTTAATTTCTTAAAATAAGTTAACCGACTCTTATATTAAAGATCAAATGTAATATTTTTTAAAAAGCAGTAGGCACGTGATTAAGTGATGTGAGGTTGAGAAAGAGTTAACATTGGGGTGGAAAAGTGAGAGTGAGAGTGTCGGTGACAACTAATTAACAAGTTCTAAAGATGTTAACAAATGAATCTTGTCGTATATGTAAAAGTGAAGCCAATCAGCCTGGAACCCAATCCATTTGGCCTTCCAAATGCTAAAAGTGAAGCTTCCACCACTATGCCAATTCCCATTCCAATACTCTATTGCCTGGCTTCCCAAACAAAATTAAGCATGAATGAATTTCAATGCTATATATACTTGATTAATAACAAGCACGCTTGAATAAATGCAGCTGCATGATCTAATTAGAAAGTGATGATAGAGAATACCTCTTACAATACCTCTTATTATATAATTTAATAGGAGTTTTGAGAACAATTTTGTCTTGTCTTGCAATAACATGCTTTAATAACGCTAAGACAAATAGAACCAGAACAGACTGTATTTGTTACAAATAATTAAATTAACTAATTTTTTTAAAATATTCAAATTAGGCTTTCTAATATAGTTTTAGTTTACAGACCCTTTTGGTTGGTAGAATAGGTATATTGAAAGTTAAAAATGGAATCACGTGAAATGCTAATCCTTTTTTTTTTAAAAAAAAGCAAAAAATAGTCTGAATTGGCTCCACATGATATCTTAATTGCAGATGTAAAAAAAAACATTTTTGTCATCTCCTTCTTCACACCTTTCTCTCTTTATTTCATTTCAAAAAAAAAAATCATTGGTAATGAGATCTTTTTCACATCTATCTTGGCATCTCCTGCTTCACACTTTTCTCTCTTTATAGTGATTTTTTATGTTCCTTGAAGTAAGTAGCCTTTAGGATTTATGACTAGGCTCGATGGTTGTTAGGAGATTATTGGATGAAGATGGAATGATAACATCCTTGAAGTAACTACCATTACAGTTTATGCTAGGACCACGACTCAGGTCAGTGTTTAAGCCTTATATTGGCTGTTGAGGGAGGGAAACAAATTTTATTTTAATGTAAAATAATATCTTTATATTTTTCACTTATTATCATTATTTTTCTTGATAATTAAAAGAATTGATTTGCCATCTAAAGAAAAATATAAAAAAGTATGTCAAGAAAAATTAAAAGAATAAATAGACACAATGTCTAATGAAGGGTTAATACATTAATTATTGATTCCATAAATTTGCCTTATTTTTGTTTCAATCCCTCAAGTTTCAAATCTTCAGTTTTAGTCTCTCATGGGATAAAATGGTCATGAATTTTATTAAAGTATTAGACAAATGTTTTAAACGGAAAGAATTGAAAAATTGAAACCTACGATTTAAAACTTGAGGGATTAAAACGAAATTAAAAATAAAATTGAGGAAAATTAATTAACCCTTTCAATGGGACTAGAATACCTTCTTCCAAAGGCTAATCTTCTTACTTCAGCTTGACCACAATAATATGATACCACCTACGATATTATTCTTAAAATAAGAGTTAGCTTAAAATTGGATTTTATCCTAAATATAAAATTTCAATCAACTTTACATCCCAAAATTATAAGGTTGTCATGATGAAAAGGGGATTTTTTTTTGGAAAAATCAACTCATATTTATCACAAATAATTGACTTAACTAAGTTTTTAATATATTCAAATTAGGCTGTCTAATATAGTTTTAGTTTACGAACTCTTTTGGTTTTGGTTGGTGGAATAGGTATATTGAAAGTTAAAAATGGAATGAAGTGAAATGCTAATCCTTTTCTAAAAAAAGAAAAAAAAAATTAGTCTGAATTGGCTTCACATGGCCTATCTTAAGCTTATTTTATTTCCATCTTTTTCCTATTTTCCTCTAGTTGACCCAACTTACGTGGCAGACACGGTGGATATTTCCTCCATAACCACCCCATCCTTAGTTTCCTCTCTCCTTCGCAGAAAGCATAGTGATAATATAAAAATGATTAAAAAGGTAAAACAGAAACTATTGGCATGACCATTGATGAATAAAGTAAAAGCATTGCTGACTCATGGGCATTCTTTGGAAGCTGCCGTCACGAACAAAATAGAGATGATCAAAGTGAGCGTAGAGAAATTTTTTGTTTGAGTTGGATTTTAAACAAAATAGAGATGATCAAATTAACAAGATCTTTCATAAAGTATTCAATCCATATTATTAATAGCCTGAATCACCATAAGATATTAAATTCAAATCTTTGAAAAAAATTTAAGGGAAAAAAGCATGATGATCAAATTTTTAACATGATTAAATTTAAGGGGGAAAAAATTCAATTCCATATTAAATTAAAAATTTGGCATGTTTATTTTTAACATGATCAAATTTTGAATCTCAATAAATTGGTCTAATTTTTACGGCGCAACAATTGATGTCTTATGAGTTCTAATTCAAATTTGGCTGTATGAACCTCCAGATCTGCTTCAATTTTTGACTCTTAACTTTAATTAATTACAGATGATACAATTACTACAGTGAAAATAATATAATAGAAGTTAAAAAAACGGTTCGTGCACGTTTCTCACTTCTATTTAAAAGCATGCGCATGCATATTTAAAACGATTTAATGAGTCCACGTGGAAATGATTAGGGTTAACAGTACAATTAAAATTTAAAAATAAATTAATACTCTAATCCTTTCAAACACGTCAATTTAGTAATTCTTTTTATTATACTTTTGACCAAAATATATATTTGTTTTTTTAAGTTTACGTCAAGTCTCATTTTAATCCATTATATTTAAAAAGTTTATTTTTTGTATTTGTCTTAACACCGTTAGTTTATTATACGCCGACAAATTCTAACATAAATTATGTTGGAAAAATATTTTGTAGCTAATCCAAATAAGCCATGTATTTGGGCCACCTAGCATGCGCCTTGATTATTTCCCTTCATTTATATCTTTACACACTTACAGAAGTATTATTTCAACTAAAATGTCAGTCCCAACATCAATATGGTGCTTGTTTGGCGGAGCAATTGTAAAAGTTAAACGCACGTTCAATAGTTTTTTCCGCAAAATGAGATAATCTCCTTTACATATTTACCTCAATTTGCGTAAAAGTACTTCTCTACCGCGTTTCCAAACGTATAACTGCAATGATCTTTAGTGTCAACTTACTTCTCCTATTGTTATATTGTCTAATTCAGATCTTTCAATGAGCCATTAACATCCCCAAATCTAGTATGAGCATTTAAATTATCTTAACCTCTAACTTGGGTGACTACTTAATCAGACTTAGGTCTTAATGTGATCATGTTGAACAAATAATATATAATACTTCTGTTCTTTAATATAAGATCTAGTTTATAACGTACATTGCATTATAAACTAAATTTTATATTCTTGTCCTACAAACTGATCAAGCCATTTGAGGACTAATACATGATTCAATTAAATGTCTAGTTTTATTTCATATTACTATCTTTTACTAGAACATCAAAATAAACCTGTCAGATTCGTACTTTATTATATAGAACATCCATGTTGTGCCACTGCCTACTATTCATTGGCCCAATGTTTTTCCTTTCCATTTCACCTCAATATTCAACAAGGGTAAGTTCTCATGTAATGGCTAATGGATTTTCTCAATAGGCCTTTTTGTATTTTCTTTTTGGTTGTAAGGCCCTTTATCTTTGATTTATTTTTTTGAGTATAACATTATGCTTGATTGAAAATTTTTGTCCAAAATTTATCAAAAAAAAAAAATTTTGTCCAAAACCTACTGTAAATATTAAAAACATTATACTTCCCAGACTGTTTGATTATGTAAATTAAGAAAGTTAAAATAGTCCTTCATTTTTAAGAAATCTAAACATTACTCCCAATAAAATATGGCTAAATTATACGAAACATCCCTAAACTTTGGCCAGTTGGTTTATATTAAACCCCTTAAATCTCTTATTTTCTTTCCATAAATCCCTTATCGTTAGTTCACTGTTATCTTTTTAAAGAAAATTACCACGATAGATGAATATATGGCATACGTCATCTTATATGACATTCCACGTGGCATCCTATATATACACATACACTTACTTAAGGGTTAGATTGTCATTTTAACATTGAAGACCGCCTTTTTCTCCTTGTACATTAAAAAAACATTTTAACATTCTGTTCCCATATCTCTTAAGTTTTGACTCGTAGAGTCGTAGGCTTGTTGATTCGCCGAAAATCCAGATCCACGATAGGTGACATTTGAGATATCAAATGAGTGATATTTTGATATCTCATGGGTAGAAAATTGTGTAGTTTTCAATTGTTATGATTTTTCAAAGAAAAATACTCTAAATTAAAAAGAAACTACACAATTTTATAGTATTCTATTTAAAAATTATAAAAAATTAAAAGCTATACCATTTTTTACTCATTAGATATGAAGATGTCGTTCACTTTATGTACAATCTAATAATAAAAAGAAACTAAAAAAATCATTTTAGAAGTTAAAAAACATTGAGATGCGTAAGCATTAGAGGCGGCATTTGACATCCCAAATCCATGTGTGCAGATGTTATAAAAACGGAGAGGCTTTCAATTTCTTGATATAATTCCTTTTACTTGCCATCACCAAAACATTCTCATGTTGGCCTTCGTATGCAATTTAGATCTTCTGAATTCTTAAAGATTATGTACACACATTACTGATTGATAGAACAAAACCATGATATGGATATTAAAGGAGAGTAAATAAATCTCCAATTTTGTATTTCTTTTTTCTTATTTTTTTCAGTCCTGTTGACATTAGCTCGAGCTCACGCCAGTACAGCGTCGACCTCCCCTCAGCTCGAGCTCTCTCTCTATAAGCCGAAAGCCAAGCACAAACGACGCTCTCCTCCGTCGATGCCTCCCAGCTGCCTCTGTCTGGTTCTCTCCTTTCGCAGCCAACACCTCCACACCAGACCAAATGTAACACCTCCTATTTTCCCCCTATATGTTGATATGAGATCACTTTTAAACCATTCTTGGGCCTTAGATATTAAAACTTGACCCAAATTGTGAATTTGGATTTTCAAAACCATAACAAAAAACGTTGTTACTGTTCACGGGTCATTTTTTCAGATTTCTGGTCCAATTTTAAAAAATCATAATTAATACTAGAAACATCAAAATGAAGTGGTTCCAATTTCTAAATTTAGCTTATTAAGTGACCTATAGGGGAAAAATACTCATTGGTCCAAAAGCTTGCCCATTTGAGTCAGTTTATTCCAAAGCCATTTGCTGTCCAATTGGTCAATTCCAGTTTTTCCAGTTTTTACCTTAAACTTTGAAAATTCATATCTCTCAAAATACACATCCAAAATTTTCAAACTTTATATCATTTTAAAGCTCAGGATGTGTAGTTTTTAACTGGACAGTTTCAGCCCATTTGGAGCTCGTTTGCTATTTTTCCTTTCCACGTGAAGCAGGCTCGTTTTTCAGGGCCTTTGGAACCCTTTAACTTTGAAAACCAATTTTTGTTAAAATTCACCAAAACCTCTTTTTGGTTCCTTAACTCTCCTTTATCATGCATGACTATTTCCTTAACATTCCTTGTTAATTTTAGTCCATTTTCATGCATGCCTCATCACACATTCTCATGATACTTTGTGTAGAGGTTTAAAGTTACAACACAACTTCAACCACATCAAGAGAGAGTTAGCATCTCAATATTTACACAAAAATCATGCAAGCAAGGAGAAACTTCTTCATGCATCTATAACTTTTTCCTTACCCTTGCTTGAGCTTCCACCTACATGGTTAGTTGGGGGGAATGAGATTTGGGAATCCCAATAGCAAAACCACATAATCAAGACATTGTGAATATGCATACATAACTTTATGGCATGTGTAGAACATCTAAACATGTGACACATAAACTTCACTTGAATATGCATATGGCCATAGCACAAAAGTCATATTTCATACACAAATCATCCACTTTACTCATCATAAAAGTTCATGTAATATTCACAAATTATTTTCATAAACATACACTACTAAAAAACGGTATTTAGCAGTGGTTAATCAGTAGTGGTTAAAAAACCGCTACTAAATTATGAACTTTGCAGCGGTTTATGGTCAAACCGCTGCAAATATGTAGCTAAAATCTATGGCTGAATTTTACTAAATAAAAACCGTTACAAAATCGAAACGTCGTCATTTGCAGCGGTTATGGTAGCGGTTAGACAAACCGCTACTAAATAGTGAGATTTCCCAGGTATTTTGCAGCGGTTAGGGTAGCGGTTTTCACAAAAACCGCTGCTAATTTGTAGCGGTTGTTTAAACCGCTACTAAACCGCTGCTAATTTGTAGCGGTTGTTTACTACCATTAGCACTTAAAAACACATTGCCTCTAGAAGTGTCAACGGTGCTGGCGGAGCTTTGTTCATTCTTCAGAAAGTTGTGTGGAAAGGTTCT
>JANTPZ010031348.1:0-10702 GCA_025593235.1 Vachellia pachyceras
ACAGTGCTTACTTGTATATAGCTTGAAGTTTATGGGGTTAGGGGCATTTAACTCAAGGGTTGAAAGGATCATATGCACACAATTAGATTTTTTTTTTTTGGATCATCCATGTAAACTTGAAATTTTATGAGGATCTGTTATTAAATTTTAAAATTTGTGCGTCGTTTAAAATTCACCATAGTTGACGTCTGCGTAATTTAACTTAATGATGATCAAATGATGAAGAGTTAAATCATAATTGTTGAGATGTTTAATGGTATCCACCAATATACACTTTATAATGTACGCTAAAAGAATGTTTTATTCTTAAGAATAATTATCCTTCTACAGAAACAATTCTATTTAAAATATTGTTAATATTAAATGTGAACACTGATCTTAAAATTGTTCAAACTTTGATTGGACATTTATCAAATATTAAATCAGTTTTTTTTGTACACAAATTTTAGGAAATGGGTTGGACTCACCCACGATCCAAGGGTAAAGCACCTAACTTATTATTCATTGGGGCATGTCAAGCAAGCCCTTTAATTCTGACCACACAGGTAGGTCAACTCAGCTTCACTAAGTTGTAGTGATGCCTCTCCAAACGTCGCGATTGGAGCCACAACAAAATGGCAATATGAAAAAAACCGAAAGATAATATTGAGGCCCAATAAGTATTTGGGCCGGGCTTGGTGGGATGGAACACATGAATGAGATCCCACAGGGCTTTCTTTATTTGGGCTTGGTTTCGTTCGTTTATGCTGTCACCAACAACAAAGTTAGATTATTGTGGGAACTAAACCCTTCCTCTTTTTTTTTTTTTAATAAAAAGGCAAGCTAAGCTTGAAAGTTCTACAGGTAGAATAATGGTAGAATAATGGATCCATTTGAAAACATGGTAGAGAAGTATTTTTACGCAATTCGAGATAAATATATGGAATAGATTATCTCATTTTACGAAAAAATAATGTTGAACGTGCTTTTGAGAAGTAAATAAGCTTTTCCAAATAAGCACAATATTTGAATCCTTATTGGTAGAATAGTTTACATTTAATACCTAACAATTTATCAAATATAATCACTTTAAAAAGAAGAATACATATGTTTTAATAAAAAAAAGTTTATGTTGTTATAGTCATATTTAAATTAAGTACAAGTGTTTAACTATATTTTGAATAGAACTGGGTTTTATAGGATAATAAATGTGCTTATAGGAAAAAGACATATGGTTGATTAATGGTATCCACCAGCATCAACCCATAGTTTATTAATGAGAAGAGGTATATTTTTGGAGCTTAATTAATAATCATATAATCAAGTTGGTATAAAAAGGAATATCAACATCAGATATTAAATATATAAGGATAATAATTTTCTGAGGGTCTTAAACTGTAGTTATTCTATGCAATCTCAATCATTAAATTCATTGGAAACGTAATAATATAAATAATATCTTTTGAATATAAAACATCTTTAATTTTTTTATCTATATTTTTCGCATATTCATATCCACATGGTTATTATGAAGGTGATTGTGACACGTGATGCCACAACTACTTAAAAGGCACCCTATTGATGCAAATCATATTTTAGAGAATTGGATAAGAAAGTTATTATTGAGTGAAAGGAAAGCGATCCCTTTATACATGCATGCATGCATGCATGCATTTTTTTTCCACTAGTACCTTTATTTATTTTTATTAACTATCAGTTTTCTTAATGACTCAACTTGTTTAATTGAAATTCATATTGTGACTAGCATTTGTTGTTACAGAATAAACCCTTTTTATTTAATGGAATAAGATACTTGATAAAGTATGAGTTCGAGTATCACAAGTCTCTCTGATTACAAATTTCATTAATTACTGGATCTATTTGGAAACGCGGTAGAGAAGTACTTTTACACAAGTCGAGGTAAATATGTGAAGGAGATTATCTCGTTTTACGGAAAAACACTGTTAAATGTGCTTTTAGTTCTCTTCAACGCTTTATCAAATAAGATGACTATGTGTTGTCATTTCTTTATGTTGTGAGCAAACATGCATATATGTTTATCTAAAGGTTATACTTCTTTATATTGATATAGGTTTATTTATAAGGTTTGACTCTCTTTTTATTATTGATTTTTATTTAAAACTTAAAATTGACTATGAAAAATTAATTATTAATATATTAATAAATTAAGATAAGAATGAATATTAATATATAAATGTAAATGAGATTTCATTTTAATGAATTATTTTTTTACATACATACGTATGTATATTTGCATACACCAACATTTGATCAATTATACACACACTGTACTCTTATTTTTAATATAAAATACAATTAACTAATTTGAATATATTAAGAAAATTAAATAAATTACTTAATTATATGATATATTACATTATCTCTTCAAAATGTTTATGTGAATTCTATTATATGGTTTGAAGATAAATTATAAATATAACTATTTTAAATTTATTTATTTAAATTACTTGATCTTTTCAAATTAAACCTTGTCTCATTTTCAACGCAGTGGTTGTTCAACCGGAACAAATAGCTTATTTGTTGAAAATGAAATCTCATCAAGACCTTTTTGGGAATAATAATAAATTAAATTATACTATTATTCGTAATTTATAAATAATAAATTTTTTAAAATTTTAATATTAAAATCAGTCTCATTCGTCGAAAATAAAATAAATTTGTCGTGGAATAATTAAATATGTTTAAAGCATCACAACCACCACAAACGTTAACGAGCCACCCTGATCCCTACCTATTAATATCCACAGTCCTCCTTGCTGTGTATGTTAAATTTCATAGAATCAACCAAAAAGGAAAAGCAATGGGAATGTAAATTTGGATAGGTTTATTTCTGTAAATAGGAATGGAAAGGTAAATTATTAATGGTATAAATTATCTTTAGAAGCAAGATTTTTTGAGTTAAGATGTAATTTCAACAAAGAAGTTTGGGAAAATTTGACGGAGTTGTTATAATTGAATCATTTTTAAGAAATTGTATCTAATCCTACAACCATCAAAACTTAATTATATCATACCACTCCGGTAATAAAATGTTAGTGTTAAATTGCATCTCAACCCATGGATTTTTAATATATATATATATATGGGCAAATTTGACTCTTCTTATTCCTTTCCTTTTTCTTTTGTATAGAAAAATTTAGATGAGTTAGATCCTAAGAATTCATCAAACCCGGTGTATGTTTTCATATTTAGAGAGTACTAATAAAGGTACTTGATAGATCGCCTATAAGCAATATTCTCATATCGGCAACGAGATTTGAAATTGATCTTATATGTTGTGAGTCAAATCCTTATCAACTGAACCAATTTTTGTTGACTTTTATACCTTCTTTGTGTATTGTGTTTTTCATTAGTAGGACGAAAGTGAAAAAAATCAATTCAAACTTATAATATGAATCAAATAGAGTACTATAACTATCTATTGATTTATTGAAAAATAAGAAGAATGACATCTTTGGAATAAAACATTGTTGGCAAGAAAAAAGGAATAGGACACTTAATGCTTCACAAACTCTTGCAAAATGATTCATTGGAGTCAAAGGCATGTCTCAAACTCAGAAAAAGCGGTTTACAGATATACTTACGATTATTCACCAATCATTACAAAGTCCTTACATTAACAATTCAACAGTGTTAAATCTACGATCTTGTGAATTATAAATCAAATACTTATCAATCAAATCAATATTTGTTAGCATAAATTTCATTATAAATAATAAACAATTCAATCACTTAAATGCTACACGAATGTATGAGATCCAAATTAATTTTCTAATAAAGTAATAAAGTTTACATTGATCTTGTCATGGTATACATACAAATAATAAACATTTTATTAACCTTATGCAGAAAACATTGATTTGATACCAAAAGAATCATTGTCACATTTTCTTTAATAGCAATATCCATAATTCTTGAATAATATTATTTTATTAAACGGCATGAAATATTGGGCTTGTTTATGACAATATTTGGAAAAGCCAAACGCACATTCAATAGTGTTTTAATCAAAATGAGATAATCTCGTCCACATATTTACCTCAACTTACATAAAAGTATTTCTCTATTACATTCCCAAACGGGTAAGGAAATAAAAGGGGAGAGGGGGGGGGGAACCCATAATCATCGTATTCATACTTGACTATACATCGTTAAAGTTTTGCTATCACATTAAGAAAATGGGATAATGAGTAACAGATGAGACATGCTAGCTAACAAAATAGAATGATATGCATGTGTGTTGGTTCTTCCTACCAATAATTAATTATCCCATAATCAATTAAATACTACATGAATTAATAATTATTAACCATTTAATATTATATTTGGTATGTTGGAATCTGTACCTAACTTAATTTGACCTATCGTGTTGGTTCAGCTGTGATGGACTATGAATCATATATAATGCACATGCAATGATCTGTATAAGATGACACTAAAGGACTGAGGTTTTTAATTAAAAAACATCTTAAAATTTAGAGAATGACAAGGACAAAATTTGGTTCTTGACTGTTGAAAAATTATTCAATGGAGGAATAAAATGCTCTTGATTAAAAGTGAGTTTTTTGGGACAATCAATAATATTCACTTTTGTCTATATTTACAATTTATCATGACACATTTATGATCTAATTTTACACTATAACTATAAATAAAGATGAATTTTTGGAATAATATTACCACTCATATTATATCATGCATAATTCAATTGTAAGTTCATTTCTTACAATTAACTTTATGAAGATTGATTTTTGAAATATTTTATAATAATTGTCTCCCATAGTTTAAAACTGAACATGTGGCAAAAAAAGTTGAAAAATTCAATATTTGCCACTGATAACGTGAATGTCACTATGCAAATCTTACCATATAGTTTAAGTTCAGAAACTAAATTACAAATGAATCAAAATTATATATGCCAAAAAGATTAATTTTCCCTTCTAGAGTACATTTCAAAGCTATTCTCATTAATCCCTCTCCTCATTATTACACAATTTTGCAAGGATGCTGATTTAATTATATAAAATAAATTATATTTTAACTTCTTGAACTTTTTTTTAAAATGTGCCAAAGTAGTTAAAAAAATAAATAATATAATACAATAGACGTTTTTATTATCTAGCATAGCAGGATCAATGCTGTAAGAGCATGTGAGCCTATAAGTGAGTTGAACTTTCAGATGATGATGATGATGTTAGGTTAAAGGGTTGAACTGTAGCCTTAGAGATTGATGAAGTTTAGGTTTGTGAAGCAGATCTTAGATGGTAAAAGAAACATATTCTAGTATTAATAATATGTCAACTTAGTTTGACTTGGAAAACAAAATTACTCCCACCCTCTACCCCCTATATATATAAATAGTTTTCAATGTTTTCTTCAATATTAAATGGAAGAATTAGTTGAAAAATTCATTTAGTATTTTATTATATTTTCCTAAATCAATTAACTATGTCAATATGGGTGCAATCAATGTAGTTAGTTTCAAATGTAAGCAATTAAAAAATAATTAATCTATAGATAACAATAAGCATATTTTCTAATTAATTAAAGTAACTAATTTTTATTAGTTTGTGTAAATTGATTATTTAGCTCCAATATTTAAAACTGAAGACAGCCTTTTATTGTAAACATTTATGTAGCATAAACTGTTTTATTGTTTATATTTTTTCAATAAGAGGATAGATAGTACGTATATTCTTTAAATTTTTCAGGGTATTTATCGGATAGAAATATAAATTCAAAATATTTTTTATTCTCCCAAATTTTAGTGATATGAAAACAAATCTCCGGTATCATTTATGAAAAATATGTATGAATAATTATTATGTCATGTATAAATTTTAGTATAATAATTATTCACAATCCAAAATCTCCCCCCACGGACGACACATTTATGAAAACAAATGATTATACGTGTTTCATGTAATGAATCAAAAAGTGGATGAATAATATTCTATTTTTTTTTTAAATCATCGGTATCATTCTACTAAAGACATTCCTATTTAATATACTGTTAAGTCATAAAAATGTGAAAAACATTTAAGTTAAATTCAGTATATCTATTATATTAAATTTACCAATCACATGTATATATGTGTCCTATTTTTAAAATATTATCATTTAGCGAAAAATTTAAATTAAATGAAAAGAATAGGACTTTTACCATTGTAATTAGAGAGTTTCACATATCAAATATAATGAACTTGATGTAAGTATAATCTCATTAATATAATGGATCAATTGATATCATAATGGATTTATTTATGGTTTTAAGGATTACGAAAAGGGTTATTGTTTCACAACATATTAAGCTAAAATTTGAATTCCAAATAGAAAAGTTATCCACATTTAAACGTACGATAATAATTCGATTAAGAGTTGTATCCAATAAAAAAAATAAAAGTGTTCAGGAAAAAAGGGGCTTCATGCCCCAGAAATAAAATGAAATAAAAAAGACAAAGAGACAATGGCCAATCATTTTCTAGGAAATCTCATTTTGAAGCAATGTTTTGATTATTTTTCCAAAAAAGCTGAGATTGCTTCGTGGTACAATGACTTTGACTTTACGGGAATTTTATGACCTTCTTAATCAAATGGGACATATTTAGAGAAAACAATTATAGATAATTCACTTGCAAGAAATTTAATTATCAGCAAGTCTTATCTATAACAAAATGTTCGTGACATGTGAATATCATTGACATATAAAGGGGACCTATTAATACTAAAACTCTTACCTGAAATGAAAATTATTTGTGATTTTCCTAATGAGTAATTATCATCAATAATATTTAAAAATAAAAGGCTAGTGAATTTGTTTCTCAGACATGATTCTTTCTATCTTAAATACCAAGTTAAGTATAACAAAAATGATTAATTTTTAATTTCTATTGTGAGACGTGTTCAAAGTGCAAATTGCCAACACAATTAAATCTAAGAATTATTGTGAATATTGTATATATTCTTTGGCTATTTAAATAGATATTAAATGGGAATTATTTTTTTAAAAAAACCTCTGTGATTTTTAAATATATAACATTGATCCACTTTATCTTCTTTATTTAATTTTTTTTTGTATTGCCCTTATTAAATCTATAGTTTTTTCCCCTCATCTTAGCCTCCTCCCTTTTGTTGACCATATGGAAAATCATCGGTCTCCTACATTTTAATACCATCATTACAAGATATTTTAAGAAAAGTGACATGTAATTTTTATGTAATAAAAATGAACAATCAACTTAACTAACTTTAATAAATTTCTGTGTGTAAAATTTAGTAGTATTATTGTGACATGCACAACGTATATTTTTTGCATTTTTGTCCAACATATATCTTAATTATTTTGGTATAGGTGTTTCCTGTGAGGAGGAGAAGGCTTTCCAGTTCCTAGAGTTGGACGCCGGCCACTTTGTTGAATTATTGTATAAGTGGCTATTTTAAGAAGGAATATATACAATGTAATTGTGTTTAACCGAAGAGTTTAGTCCAATTCAACACAATAAAATAATGTTTAAATCTTCAGGTAGATATGTGTTAACACTGTGCCTGTTTAACTCAGTGTTTGTATGGCTCAAATGCATGTTCAACATTGTTTTTCCGTAAAACGAAATAATCTTCTTCCCATATTTAACTCAGATTGTGTAAAAGTACTTTTTTACCACATTTTCAAATGGATCATTAATATTTAACAGTGCTTTAAACATGATTTTTTTGTAAGAAGATACTTGATCGTGTTTAGAAATATTGGAATTTTTCATTTAAAGTAGACATGAACAAGGAAAGGAAAGAAAGTGCCTCCAAGGGAATAATAGAAGGAGAGTATTTAAATTGTTTCATTTCTTAAAGTGATCTTATTGTTTAAAATAAAGGGAAAAATTACAAATGTTTTAATACTACTACATTGGATTTGAGGATTTAGGTAGAATTTATTCTTTCTAAAACCAAAAACTTCTGAGATTCATTTATTTATTTTTTTGGTGCAAGATTCTGAGATTCATTAAAACAAATGAGAAGGTCTTCATGAATGACCAACCACAAAACTTGGTTTTCATATCTATTTATTTTATGGCACAGTCATAGAAATACCTGTGCTTGTATATAATTTCTACGGGCATATTCTTCTTGAAATTGTCTGATATAAAAATTCCATTCAGAAAATGTGAAACTAAAATTAGCTTTATACATAGTTGGTGACATCTAAGGTGAAATATGGGTATTTAAAATTGTCTTAATAAGTTAACAAATGGGTAGCCTATAATATATTTCATACTGGTTGCTTAATTTTCTTAAGTATGGTTTTTAATTAAAAATTGCAATAACTAATGTCAATATATATATATAGATTTCTGGGAAATTTGTCATCAATGTCCAAATAGAGGAATTAATGAACAAAATGTCTCAAAGATTTATAAAATTACCTCAGGTCCTAACAGTAGCTGGTTCAGTTATCATTAACAACCTCACCAGCTATCAATAACAACTGGACCGACTACTGCTGGGACCTAATTGTAATTATACCAATTTTTACGATCTTTGTTCATTAATTCTTTTTGTTGTAACCTAATTGTAAATTTCTCCAGATTTTTTAGCTTGTATACATATAATTATCAAATCATAGCCTCATAGGGCAAGTAGCTCAATGCATGAAATTGATAACCTCACTTCATTTATTTTGGAACAATGTGAAAAGGGCTCATATATATAGTGATAGGAGCAAGTTGGGAATTAAATACAGCTAAGGTTCACAAGATCCACTTTTTTTTTTTTTGCCTTCTTCACAAATTAGTAGGCTCACATTTGGAATCCTTTCTCATACTGTTAGTGTGGCCATTTCTCAATCACTACCTTCACTTTCTTCCTTTTAACCATCTGATATATAAGTCATATTTAAGTATTATCTATTTAAACAAGGATAACTCTCCTAACTGTATTGGTTATTTTAATTTAGTTTTTTATGCTTAGAAATTAAATAGATGGCTTTATTTTTTTTTATTCTGCAAAGTGATTTTGTATTTAGGAGTTTTCATTTTTGTTATGAGATCCCATGAAATGTTGTATATGTATGTGTGTTTTTCCCCTTTGTCGCTTCACCAAAAATACTTTAGGGTAGAATCATTCTAAAAGACAATAACAAAAAAAATGGTGGAACTTCTTCTGTGTATGCTCACATTTTGTTCCTTTTTTATTTCCCCACTTTGCTTCAGCTTATACAAATACAAAATTATTGATAAATTAAATAATTCATAAGACTAAATAAAGTTTTGGCAATTTTTTCTTGTGCAAATTAAATATTCAAAAATACATCAACTTTAGAAGAAAAAGAAATAATTTTTAGGATTGATACAATATTTTATCCCTTAAGTATTACTCTTATCTTCGTTTTTATTCATCAAGTTTTAAACCATATTATATTATAGAAATTAATATGTTGTATAAAATAAAATTTGATGGACTGAAACTAAAATGATAATAAGTTTGAAAATTCTATTAATCCTAATTTTTATATTATACATGGATTTTTTAATACTAAAGAATTTTATTTGTAAATATTATAAGTGGAGGCTTATCCATACACGTTCTAATCTCAAGCTACTTTGCGCAAAAACACATAAGGGCTTGTTGATAAGGTTGCAAGTTGCAACTTCCAACAAAGATTGATACTTGTTTTTGTTAGCTTAATAGTTAACATATTAAATTATTTTGTTTTAAAAACAACATCTTTGTGTTTAATCTACGATTTCTAATTTTCAATTCAATATTAATGAACCCTTTTTGTCTCCAAGTGAATATCAGTATTTTCCCCCAATTTTTTACAATAAAATCTCACCGTTTGAAATGAAATCATCATCCACATCCTCACGTCATTTCCCTGTTCAAGAAACTCTGACCAGTTTTTCAAATCACGATACCAAAAAGAATTGTTATTTATAATTATTTATTTTTTTAATACTCCACGCACTGTGTAATATAAATTGCTGAAACTTCCGAAGCCCGAAGGCCGAACCAAAACTAACCCTCCCCTTGAGGAAACCAGAGAAATTTTCTCTCAGAAAAGCCTGAGAGAAAAACTCTGTACAGATTCTTCCTCTTCTTCTTCTTCTTCTTCTTCTTCTTCTTCTTCGCTCTCATACATTGAATTTCGTCAATATAAACCATACCCATTTCATTCTTTCTCATAAAAACCAAACCCATTCCATTTTTTCTCAACTCCATTTATTTCTCAAGCCACAATGGCCATTACCAGAAGCCTAAGAAACAGAGCACCGAAGGTCTCTGTTTCACACTCAGTTTCCCCCTGTTTCCAATTATCCTTCTGCATCTCCTTCCTCCTCCTCTCTGTTCTACTGAGTCCGAGTCCAGTTTCGGGCCAAACATCACCAGTTTTTGCCTGTGATGTGGCCAAGAATTCGGAACTTGCCGGGTTGGGGTTCTGCAACAAGTCATTGCCGATCGAAGCGAGGGTAGGGGATTTGGTGAAGAGGATGACTCTGCAAGAGAAGATAGGGAATCTGGTGAATTCTGCAGCGAATGTGAGCAGACTTGGGATCCCAAAGTATGAATGGTGGTCTGAGGCACTTCATGGTGTGTCCAATGTGGGCCCAGGCACTCGGTTCTCAAGTTTGGTTCCTGGGGCCACAAGTTTCCCTATGCCTATTCTCACTGCAGCTTCTTTCAATTCCTC
>JANTPZ010031356.1:0-11465 GCA_025593235.1 Vachellia pachyceras
CACAAGCTTAACAATTTTCCAAAATGTACGAGTTTTACATGTATGCATTACCTTTGCAAGGAGTTACCTGTGCTGTGACAAGGAAGATGAAGACGCACGAATAGACGACCCACGGAGATGAAGATGACCAGTTAACGACCCACCGAGATGAAGACGCACGGAGAGACAGCTTCAGCAACACGGAGACGAGACCAGACGGAGTGGCCGAGCTCTTGCTGCAGATGGAGTAGCCGAGCTCTTTGGGCGTTTGGGGCTTGGCGATTTCAGATTCGTTTGTGTTAGGGCTAGAGATTGGTAAAGTGATTGTGCACCTTGGAGACTTTCAGGAGGCAATTGTTTTTTTTTTTGGGGTGAATATGTCCAAAGGCGGCAAGCACAATTATAACCCAAAAAAAAAATAAGAGGGAAGGTGGGATGGAAATTGAAAATTGAGAAAAATTGAAATGAGAGGGAAAGTAATTATTTGTGTTACTCCTCCAAAATTTAAATAATATAAAAGAGACATTGAAAAAAAAACTAAATATATTAACTTTTATCCCTCCAAAATTTCATGCTGAAAATCAATATGGATCACTTAATATTAGAGTAAACAATTTTTCTCACTAATTTGAAAAATTATAGATGAATTTAATATTTCTCGCTAATTAGGTATTTTAGAGAGGAATATCCAAGTCATCGCTAAATGTCCTCGCTAATTAGGTAATTTAGAGAGGAATACTCAAGTCGTCGCTAATTTTCCTCGCTAATTTAGACATTAGAGAGGAATTTAATACTCCTCGCTAAATTCCTCGCTAATTAGACTATTTAGAGAGGAATTTTAAAGTCGTCGCTAATTTTTCTCGCTAATTTGTGATTTTCTAGTAGTGATTAAGACCATGAAAAAGACACTAGAGTCCATTAAGACTATCAATGGATATGTTATCCTTTATAATCTTTTACCCAATGAAACTATATCAGCAGCATGCTAATTCAGCAAATAGAAAAGAGCATCAAAATACTGAAGGATGACCATTTGAATGTTCAAACGAATCTGCAGACCATTTAAATGGCATATAGAAAGGACAAGCATAACCCACATGTCAAGTTAAGATATTTTCATTGTCTTATTTTCCATGCATATTCCAATCTCAGCCCCTCCTACTCATGCCTCTAAAAGCATCTAAACAAATCTCATTAGCATTCTCTGTTTATCCTTTTACACAACCATCCTTATAGCTTACCTCACCCTTGGTTATCATCTAGAATAACAAGGGATTTACACCATTATGCATCAACAAGTAATGAGTTTAGCAAACATTCAAGTAAAAACACTAAATATCCAATATTCACATAGTTTATGGTCACAGTAACCTGTCTGCAAGCGTGTCTTTATAGTGTCAATAGGGTATAAAGCTGCTTCAACAACAACTCCAGCTGTACCTCTAGCAACTAAGCCCTCTGCAAAATTCCTTAGGTTCATTAGAAACATCAAAATTCTATTAAAGAATTAGTAGCAGATTCTACCATTGCCAATATAGTAAAAGGCCGAACCAGATTACAAGTTGACCTTTGTAACACAACATAAATCACGAAACAAGCATTAAGAGGTAAATCCACAAGATAAATCACACGAAGATTTACAAGCATTAAGAGGTAAATCAGACATTGATTGCTAATTTAATAAAAGCACTAACATAGCCATATTTAAGAGATAAAAATGAGAGAACTAAAACACTTCAAGAACGAAGCTAAAGGTTCCCGCTTACAATACTAGGTTCAAGCTTCAGTGTGTTCAAGACAAAACAACCGTCAACAAAGAAACAAGAAGTAATCCACAGTAAGACACAAAATATTATCAAATATAAGTGTTAACAGACTTGGAGATTCTTTGCTTTCATAGAATGACCTTCCCACGGAACAGTCAAAGAGCCCTGAACCACATCATGATGACTTATTGTCAAACCTAATCCCATCTTTGCAAAGTGGACAATAATCGATCAAAATAATAAAATTCCAACCTAAACAACCACTAACCTCCTATAAACAATACACCTGACCCACGGCTTCAAGCAAAAAATTGCAAAACAAAACTGGAAAAATCTAAAGGTTTCAACATCTCCCAGCAACAAATCCCTTAAATATTTAACCTTTTATTCAACACCAAGCTAAAATGAACTCCAAACATGCCAAAATCCACAAGAAAAATGGAAAGGAGTGTGCTTTACTGCAGGTTAAAAGAAAATGACAGAGGAAACCCAAGACATGAAGTCCCACCGGAAGGAGAAACTCGACTACTGAGCTCCTGGACCGAGAATGAGAAGCTGAACTCACGACTGAGCTCGAGCTTATCAAAGCTCGACGACAGGACTGGAATTCGTGACAGACCGAGAAGGAGTTGATCTTGCAAATAGGACGGATGAGCTAGATGCGGCTGTTCACGCAACGGAGCTGGATGACAGCGAAGGGACCAGGACGGAGGTTGACGAGAGCTCGCAACGGACGAGCTAGTGATGGGGCTGAGCAATGAACAGGGATAGATGGAGATAGGACGACAGAGCTGGGGCTGGTTTGAGGACAAGGAGACATGGGCACATATAAAATGAATTTAGGGTTTGAAGGTTTAGGGAGAAATTACAATGAGGAATGAGTGTTCGAATTAAAGAATGAATGTGGTCCAACTGATACCCTACATTCATTTGAGAAAAATGGGAATAAGAAAGTAAAGTGAAAGGTAAAATGGTAAAAAAATTTAAAAGATTTTTTGAAAATAATATTATTATTAAAATATAATTTTTTTAATTTAATTTTGTTAAAAAAAATTAGAAAGGAATATTCAAGTCGTCGCTAATTTTCCTCGCTAATTTAAAAAATTAGAAAGGAATATAATATTCATTGCTAAATTCCTTGCTAATTGGGCATTTTAGAGAGGAATATCCAAGTCGCCGCTAATTTTCCTCGCTAATTTGGAAAATTAGAGAGGAATATAAAATCCTCGCTAATTGAATATTTTAGAGAGGAACATCAAAGTCGTCACTAATTTTCCTCGCTAATTTGAACATTAGAGAGGAATTTACTATTTCTCGCTAAATTCCTCGCTAATTGAACTATTTAGAGAGGAATTTCAAAGTCGTCGCTAATTTTTCTCGCTAAACTGTGATTTTGTATTAGTGATACGCTCTAAGCTCTCATCTTAGGTGAAATCCGGCTTTGTAAATAAATCATTTTCCCATTTTCTTTGTAAATAAAAGTGTTGCTCTTTTGTTATATTTCTACTCATTTTATTTTCTTGGGTTATTAGAATATTTTTAATGACCATATTATTTCTAAAAGTCAACTTTAGAGGAACCGTTCTTACGAACTGGTGCTGTGGGGTGCCTAATACCTTCCTCAGTTATAAATGACTCTAAAACCGCTGTCTAATTTAAGTTCACTTTATTTTTAGATTTCTAAAATCCTTTTAACATTTTAGTGGATCCTCTATTTTTCCTTCCCTCCAAGGGAGACCGAAATTCAGGCATGACACCACCCATGAAAGAAATAAACAGGATGGGCTTCAATCGCACCAACGGTTGCCCGTACCCATCCGTTAATTATTATTAGTTATATATATATCAGTTCCCAATTCTTTAATCTATCTCAATAGCAGCAGAAACTCATTTAAGCTCCAACGACATCGTTGGGAGCCTCGGCTGTTGTCTTATCTGCGGGTCTGTCTACCTTCACACCAACATCTTCTGAGTACTCTCCATGTAACCTATATGGTACCAAGAATCAAAATGCATCATTAACAAGAGAGTATGAATGATAATATAGAACGGAAAAAATGGGAAATTATAAAGCATCACAAACAAAATGTGCATTTTGGTTTCTGGGTAGATAAGTCTAAAAGGTCGGGATTTTAAGGGAAATACCTCCATAAGTTTTCCAAGATCAAACTTTGGAGACTTCAAGATCTTGACCATGCGAATGAAAACGCTTTGTAAAGGATAGATGCTCGATGTTGCCTTCTCAATCCCCTTTCCAATCATCTCGACGTTTTGCAAAGTACATTCTGTTGGAATTATTCTGAATTTATTTTCTACATTTTTAATTAGGAGGTAGTTATTAAGAGGTAGTTATTAGCCAGTTGTGTAGTCTAGAACATGTTGTTATGGAAAGTTAATTGCCCTTAATTTTAGGAGTTAGTCGAGTAATGCTTGTAGTGGTTGTTATGGGTCTTATTTTTGTTTAAGTTAGTTATGTATTTTCCTATAAAAAGCTACAGAAAGTTCTGAATGAATACATCAAGTTCTGAGCCAATTTGTCTTCTCTTCTCCATTCATATACTTTATTGTTTCGCTACTGTTGTGCGCTAACAGTAGTAACAGAACCTAGTTGAGAGTTAAACATGTAAGGTAGCCACAAAAAAATGATTTCATCAACCTAATGGCCATAGAAAACGGAAGCTTTGTGCAAGCAGCCATTCCTCACTTTGATGGTCACTGTGATCATTGGAGCATGTTGATGGAAAATTTTTTGCGTTCGAAAGAGTATTGGATTGTTGTTCAGTCTGGAGTTCAAGAGCCACCAGAAGGTATCGCTCAAACAGAGGCTCAAAAGGCTGAACTTGAAGCCTAAAAGTTGAAGGATCTAAAAGCAAAAAAAATATCTCTTTCAAGCAATTGATCGCCCCACCTTAGAGACTATTCTTTGCAAAGATACCTCTAAGGATATTTGGGATTCCATGAAAAAGAAGTACCAAGGTTCAGCCCGGGTGAAGCATGCACAACTTCAGGCCTTGAGAAAGGATTTTGAAGATTTGGAGATGAGAGACAAAGAATCTGTGGTCAATTACTTTGCACTAACCATGGAAATTTGCAACAAAATGTGTTTCCTTGGTGAGAAGTTGTCTGATGCCATCATTGTGCAAAAGATTTTGCGCTCTATGACGAAAGACTTTAACTATGTCGTTTGCTCAATTGAAGAGTCAAAAGACATAGATGTACTCACCATTGATGAGCTTCAAAGCTCACTTTTGATCCATGAGCAGAAAATGATCAGAAGTTCACCAGCACAAGAGCAAGCACTTAAGGCTTCTACCAATTCCCATATCAACAGTGCTAGGGGAAGACGTAGAGGTAGAGGAAATAGAGATTCTAGCAGGAATTTCAAAGATAAGTCCAAGGTAGAGTGCCATAGATGTCACAAGTACGGTCATTATGCATCTGAATGTTACGCAAAGCTACCCATTAAGAAAGAGAAAGGGGAAAGTTCAAACTTTGCTAAAAAGGAGGAAGTTGAAACCTTGTTAATGGTTGTCCAAGATGAAGAAAGCCCCAAGTTTGACATTTGGTATGTAGATACGGGCTGTAGCAACCACATGAGTGGAAGTAAGTCTTCTTTTTCACACTTGAATGATGATTTTCGTTCTTCTATTAGTTTTGGTGATAACTCTACTATCAAAGTAATGGGCAAAGGTGATATTAAGATAAGAACCAAGAATGGTTTTGTCGAAACAATCTCTAATGTGCTGTTTGTTCCAGAGTTAAAAAATAATTTGTTAAGAGTTGGACAAATGCAAGAAAAGGGTTATATTATCAATATAAAATCCGGTACTTGTGAAATTTATGATTCTAAGAGAGGTGATGTAGCTGTCATCCTAATGAATACAAAAAGATTTTTTCCTTTAAAGATTGATAGCATTCAATCTTGTTTCTTGGCTGAACTAAAAGACCCTTCTTGGTTGTGGCATTATCGCTATGGACATTTGAGTTTTGGTGGTCTAAATACGCTATATTAGAAGAATATGGTGACAGATCTTCCTGAAATCACAGCCCCTGATCAGGTATGTGAAGACTGTGTTGCTGGAAAACAACCTCATTCATCGTTCCCGTCTGGAAAATCATGGAGAGCAAAGGATGGTTACATTAGTGCAACATTAAAAAACTTCAAGGCTCGCTTTGAGAACAAATCAGGAAAGACCATCAAGACTTTTTGAAGTGATCGCGGTTGACGAATATTGTTCAGATGAGTTTGTATCTTTTTGCATAGAGAATGGGATTCAGAAAGAACTCAAAACCTCATATATACCACAGCAGAATGGTGTATCCGAAAGGAAGAACAGAATTATCCGAGAGGAAGTTTCCGAAGACATTTTGGCCAAAAGCAGTAAACTGGAGTATTCATGTTCTGAACAGAAGCCCAACTTTTGCAGTTTAGAACATGACCCCAGAAGAAGCTTGGAGTAGGAGAAGACCTAAAGTAGACCATTTCAAAATCTTTGGATGCATTGCATATGCTCATATCCCAGATGTGAAAAGAAAGACACTCGATGACAAAGCTGAGAAATGTGTCTTTCTTGGGGTAAGTGAAACATCTCAAGCATTCAAGTTATATAATCCAATGACAAAGCAAATTGTGGTCAGCAGAGATATTATCTTTGACAAAGAAAGAAGATGGAACTGGGGTGGGCAGCAGCCTACTCAGATCCTCGTCGACAATGACAATGATGGTGAGCAAGTGACAGTAACTTATGAGCATGTAGCCGCACTTGAGAACACATCAAACACGAGTTCTACAAATTTAGAAGCTTCACCAAATGCCACTAATGTGAGTGAACTAGAAGTTGAGTCCCTTCGTCGTGTCAGAAAGAGGCCGACTTGGATGATGGATTATGAGGTAACAAGTATTCCAAGTGAGATTAATCATTTTGCTTTGTTTGCTGACTGTGATCCTACAAAATTTGAGAATGCTGTAAAAGAGGAAAAATGGCGAAAAGCAATGGACAATGAAATCTCTTCCATTGAGAAGAATGATACTTGGGAGTTGTGTGATCTCCCTAAAGGGCATAAAACCATAGGTGTCAAGTAGGTCTTCAAAACAAAGCTGAATGAAAATGGTGAAGTTGACAAATACAAGGATCGTTTTGTGGCCAAAGGGTATACGCACGAATATGGAGTCGATTATATAGAAGTTTTCTCACCTGTTGCAAGACATGATACTATCAGGTTGGTTGTTGCACTTGCAGCTCAGAATTCTTGGCTTATTTTCCAACTTGATGTCAAATCAGCCTTCCTACATGGATGCTTGGAAGAACAAGTATTTGTTGACCAACCCCCTGGTTATGTGAAAATTGGAAATGAGCATAAGGTTTACAAATTAAAAAAGGCTCTTTATGGGCTAAAACAAGCTTCGAGGGCTTGGTATAGTCGCATTGAGACTTACTTTTTCAAAGTAGGTTTCAAAAAATGCCCTTATGAGCATACTCTGTTTGTTAAACTTGGAGAAAAAGGAAAAATGCTCATAGCTTGTTTGTATGTTGATGATCTTATTTTTACTGGAAATTGTTACGTTATGTTCAATGAGTTCAAGAAATCCATGATGCATGAGTTTGAAATTTCCGATCTTGGCATGATGCATTACTTTCTCGGCATAGAAGTAATGCAATTTAATGCTGGGATTTTTCTCTTTCAAAAGAAATATGTGGGAGATATTTTGGATAGGTTTAAGATGTAGGATTGTAATCCTATAAGCACTCCGGTTGAGTGTGGTTTGAAGCTTCACGAAGACCAGGGAGGGAAGAAGGTTGATAGCATGCTATACAAGCAAATTGTAGGGAGTTTAATGTATCTCACAGCTACAAGACCTGATATAATGTATGTTGTAAGTCTGATCAGTAGGTATATGGAGAAGCCGACAGAAATACATATACTTGCTGCCAAGAGAATCCTTAGTTACTTGCAAGGAACTAGAGACTTGTTTTATAGAAAAGGAAATAAGTCTGCTTTGGTGGGATTTACTGATAGTGACTATGCAGGAGATCAAGATGATTGGAAGAACACTTTTAGTTTTGCTTTTATGCTTGGTACAGGTGCTATTTCATGGATGTCTAAGAAGCAACCCATTGTTACTTTGTCAAGTACAGAAGCTGAAATTGTTGCGGCAACGGCTTGTGCTTGTCAAGCAGTTTGGCTAATGAGAGTTCTTGAGGATCTGCAGTTCAAGCAAAGCGGAGCAACTGAAATTTTCTATGACAACAGTTCTGCTATCAAGTTATCAAAGAATCCAGTGCTACATGGAAGAAGCAAGCACATTGATGTGAAGTACTATTTTCTGAGGGAACTTAGCAATGATATGGGAGAATTAAATTGAGTTACTGCGGGAGTGATGATCAGGTAGCTGATATATTCACTAAAGCTATCAAGCAAGAGCTGTTCATGAAGCTCAGAGGTTTGCTATGAGTCTGCACACAGTCTCAAGCTTTAAACTGAAGTTTGCAAACATCAGTTTAAAGGAGGGATTGTTGGAATTATTTCTGAATTTATTTTCTACATTTTTAATTAGGAGGTAGTTATTAGCCAGTTGTGGAGTCTAGAACATGCTGTTATGGGAAGTTAATTACCCTGAATTTTAGGAGTTAGTGGAATAATGCATGTAATAGTTGTTATGGGTCTTATTTTTGTGTTAAGTTAGTTATGTATTTGCCTATAAAAGGCTACAAAAAGTTCTGAATGAATACATCAAGTTCTAATCCAATTTGTCTTCTCTTCTCCATTCATATACTTTATTGTTTCGCTACTGCTGTGCGCTAACACATTCTCTTTAGATTGCAAGGAAAATGTCTTAGATGGATTATAATCATTCATGACATCAAATGTTGTACCAGGGAGATGAGTTCCAGCCATGAATCATACCAAGAGTTTGTGAGAACATTCTTGCCTTGAACATCCTTAGTTCACAACCTAATCTTCCTATCTGCATGATCCTCATCACCTTGAAGTTCAGCCAGTGAGACCTCAAATACTCTATGCTTCAGTCCTTTGAGCTAATCTATCATTAAGAACAACCATCATCAATAAGCCTTCCCTTACTAAATTTTGCAGCCCAATATAAACGGTTACCCCGTTAGTGTAAAAACCGTCCATATATTTTGCACCCTGTTTAAGAGGTTTTAAATGGGTTAATACAAGATAAGGGTAACCCGTACATGTGAAAGCTTAAAGGACATGCTCCGACCGGTTGAGGCACAGGTTGTCCAACCTACCTTGGAATTTGTGTCAAAAGAGCATACTCAAAATACAAGGGTATTCCGCGGATTGCTAGGCAGCATTCCTTTCACGATTAGAGGTACAGAGATAATCAGAGTAGGTTTTTCCTTTCTCAATAAATTAAAGCCTTTTTGATTGAGCTGAAGGTATTAGAGCCATTTTCCATATTTGGGTTTTTTTAGGTTTCAATTTCATTAGGATTTTTTGAATTAAATAAGTATACCATTATACCTTTTTGCATTTTTATTTTTCCTTCTCTTCCCCCATAAGATGATGTTACATGGCATCTTTCTATTGCGTCTTACACTTTATTCAAAGACGGGTCTGATTTCCCAAGTATTAGTTTAAATGTTTTAATTTTTTATACTGGACTTGTTTGGAACAACGTTTCTAAAAGTAAAACGCATATTCAACAGTGTTTTTCCCTAAAAAGAGATAATCTCCTCCATATATTAACCTTAACTTGCGTAAAAGTACTTGTCTATCGTGTTTCCAAACGGACACATTAATGCGGGCGTGAAGTAACCATAGGATACAATACAAGTTGACTCGTCACAACTTGCGGATTAGATGGTGCGTGTTGAAATAACCCACACACTTTAGCAGGTTAGTAAAATACCACTTAATCCTGTCATCAACCCATTGATTGGCAGGTTAATTGAATCCATCCGTATTACTGGCTCTAAAATCATATATTCTAATCCTCCAAACTGGATGGAATAATTTTTCAGAGGAATGATGTCTAAACCGAAATGTCCCAAAAAAATTAATTAAACTTATATCAGCAATCAACTGACCACCATGGGTTGTTTAATTGAAAAGGTGCCATATAAGTTTGAATTAAATTAATTTTATTACACTAATTGGCGGAATTCATCATTGGAGGTATTTAGGATTAATATTTTTTTATTCTACATGTAAGACTTATTTACCTAATTTGATTAAATGAAAAATATTAGATGATATGATATGTTTTTTCTAAAATACGCAAATCATCTTCTTCAATTCTCGATCATTCTTTTGTTTGATTATTGTTAAGGAAACATATCAATATATATGGGTAATTAAAAACATACAAAAATTAAAAATAGGTTATGCATTTAAAATTAAGGCCAATTCCTTGTTGAAGTCATACATTAAGGGTAATAGAAATATTAAATAAGGCTCTTGTGCACCAACAAGTTGCCAAAAGATCCCTTAAAAGCTTAAATCATAAGCCATAATTTTTTTGGAGTATAACATTCACTACTGTATAAGATATTTTTAGAATCTAAAAGCTTAAATTGTTAACTTAAGAGACAACTTTTTTAAACAGCAATGATACAAACCGGAAAAAAAATAACGAATGAAGAACGTAAAATTTAAATGAACAATAAAAGAATTTATGAATTTTGTGATAGTATTATTTTATAATTAAAATGAAACTATTACTACTAATATTAAATAATTTTATTATTTCTAAATTTTCAAAATACTTTTAAAAATAACGTCTATTTTTCTTTTTTATCATTATAATTTATAAAACAGTGGTTTTCGTATGAAATATTCATCATTTCCATGAAAAATCGACAGATACCTAAAACGATGTGGCTCCTCCAAGTTGGCAACAAACATCTTATCTTTATCTATCTGTGTATTACTTGCACACGCAAACCACTCTTCACACAAGACTCGAAAATGCTTAACTATTTTATTCACAAATCATGTTAATAAAAAGAAACACACACTCACACACACATTTCGTTCAAAAGAAATAAAAATAACAATAAAATAATAGAGACGTGATCAATAGGACATGCAACTATATGCAGTGATAGAAATTGATTACTTACCATCCATGACTATTTTATTTGCTTTATTATGGTATGCCATTCCATCACCAAATATACGTGCTAATTGAACAGTGCTTAATATAAGACCCAATTAATTTTTTTTGAGAGATTAAGAAAGTTGGATACATTATTTAAAAGTATTTATTAATGTATATAATTAGATTATATATTAGTCTATAAGTTAGACAAAATAGTTTAGAGAAAAAATGATAAATATAAACACTTTAAGTATTAATAAAAAATATTTAGCTTACTTAATCTCCTAAAAAAGTTAATTGATTATTATAGCCGGAGATAGTTTTAATACTAGAAGTTAATTGATAGGAAGAAATGTCTGAGCAATTATTAATCGGAAACAACACTATGAGGAGAGAAACTTAAGAAAATGAGTATATAGAAGAAGTTGAAGTAATTAATATAATCTCTAAAGACATGGTGAAACATTAGTGTGAAATAGTTGACTTTCTATACCGATTTCTAATGGAAACGCTCCTAACAAAATCCTTCTATACGGATTCAATGAACGATTGTGTGTGTGTGTGTGTGTGTGTGTGTTTGTGTGTAGTTATTTAAATTATTTAATTTTTTAAAGTCAACCTGTTAATATATATTATCAAAATGATTTGAA
>JANTPZ010031356.1:11485-24053 GCA_025593235.1 Vachellia pachyceras
ACCGTAAGTGGTACCCTATGGCGCCCTATATAGCAATATAGGGCGCCGTAGGTATATTTTTTTTAAAAAAACGTTCCCATCATTGCTCCTTCCCTTTCTCCGTTGCCTCTCATCTCTCTCTGTCTCATCCCTTTTCCCGTCAGCTATTGGAAGAAGTAAGAAGATGGTGTTCGAGGCATCGCTGCTGCTGGCAAGAGGAGGATAAGACGCCACCGTCGATTCCCTTTAAGGATTCAACCATTGAACAACAAACTTAAAACCTATGTAACGTAAAAAAAATCCATAGACCACAAGTAATGGCAGCCACGACAATAATCCCAAAATCCTGCAACCACAAATCCATAGATCAGCAACCACAGATCAGCACAAAGGTTTTTCTTTCAAAAAAAAACCAGCAACCACAAAATCCAACTAGTTGAGCTTTAATAATCCCAAAATCCTACAACCACAGATCCATAGACCAGCAACCACAGACCAGTAGCAACGAAGGTTTTTTTTTCAAAAAAAAAACCAGCAACCACAAAATCCAACTAGTTGAGCTTTAATAATCCCAAAATCCTGCAACAACAAATCCATAGACTAGCAACCACAGACCAGTAGCCACGAAGGTTTTTTTTTCAAAAAAAAACAGCAACCACAAAATCCAACTAGCTTTACCTCTGAGTAGCTCAGAAATTCGATGAGCTGCGAACTCAACTTTACAGCGATACGTGACGTACAAACTCAAGAAGATGGCGATACACGCCGTGGGGTCTCAGTGGTTTGGGAGGACAAGGGCGCCGTGGGTTCGCTAAGGGTTTGTGGGGACGGAAAAGAGGATGGAGCAGGAGAATAAGTATCATAGGGTGCCCTTTTGGCGCCCTACGTCAGTGTAGGGCGCCAAAGGGTGCCTTTTGGCACCCTACGTCAATATAGGGCGTCAAAAGTGAGCCTTTATGCGCCTTATATCGAATATAGGGCACATAAAGGCCCGTCTCCATTCTTATAATTTCAAAAATGTCACTGCCTTCATTTTTTACTCCCTTTTTTAAAAAAAGGACGTGAATTTCAGTAGTAAAAACTATAATATGTAGTAATGTTGGTATGTAGATGCGGGCTGTAGCAACCACATGAGTGGAAGTAAGTCTTCTTTTTCACACTTAAATGATGATTTTCGTTCTTCTGTTAGTTTTGGTGATAACTCTACTATCAAAGTAATGGGCAAAGGTGATATTAAGATAAGAACCAAGAATGGTTTTGTCGAAACAATCTCTAATGTGCTGTTTGTTCGAGAGTTAAAAAATAATTTGTTAAGAGTTGGACAGTTGCAAGAAAAGGGTTATATTATCACTATAAAATCCGGTACTTGTGAAATTTATGATTCTAAGAGAGGTGATGTAGCTGTCATCTTAATGAATACAAAAAGATTTTTTCCTTTAAAGATTGATAGCATTCAATCTTGTTTCTTGGCTGAACTAAAAGACCCTTCTTGGTTATGGCATTATTGCTATGGACATTTGAGTTTTAGTGGTCTAAATACGCTATATTAGAAGAATATGGTGACAAATCTTCCTGAAATCACAGCCCCTGCTCGGGTATGTGAAGACTGTGTTGTTGGCAAACAACCTCCTTCATCATTCCCATCTGGAAAATCATGGAGAGCAAAGGATGGTTACATTAGTGCAACATTCAAAAGCTTCAAGGCTCGCATTGAGAACAAATCAGGAAAGACCTTCAAGACTTTTTGAAGTAATCGCGGTTGACGAATATTGTTCAGATGAGTTTGTATCTTTTTGCATAGAGCATGGGATTCAGAAAGAACTCAAAACCTCATATACACCTCAGCAGAATGGTGTATCCGAAAGGAAGAACAGAATTATCCTAAACATGGTTAGAAGCTTATTGACGAGAGGAAGTTTCCGAAGACGTCCTGGCCAAAAGTAGTAAACTGGAGTATTCATGTTCTGAACAGAAGCCCAACTTTTGCAGTTTAGAACATGACCCCAGAAGAAGCTTGGAGTGGGAGAAGACCTAAAGTAGACCACTTCAGAATCTTTGGATGCATTGCATACGCTCATATCCCAGATGTGAAAAGAAAGACACTCGATGACAAAGCTGAGAAATGTGACTTTCTTGGGGTAAGTGAAACATCTCAAGCATTCAAGTTATATAATCCAATGACAAAGCAAATTGTGGTCAGTAGAGATGTTGTCTTTGACGAAGAAAGAAGATGGAACTGGGATGGGTAGCAGCCTACTCAGATCCTCGTCGACAATGACAATGATGGTGAGCAAGTGACAGTAACTTATGAGCATGTAGCCGCACTTGAGAACCCATCAAACACGAGTTCTACAAATTTAGAAGCTTCACCAAATGCCACTAATGTGAGTGAACTAGAAGTTGAGTCCCTTCGTCGTGTCAGAAAGAGGTCGACTTGGATGATGGATTATGAGGTAAAAAGTATTCCAAGTGAGATTAATCATTTTTCTTTGTTTGCTGACTGTGATCCTACAAAATTTGAGAATGCTGTAAAAGAGGAAAAATGGCGAAAAGCAATGGACAATGAAATCTCTTCCATTGAGAAGAATGATACTTGGGAGTTGTGTGATCTCCCTAAAGGGCATAAAACCATAGGTGTCAAGTGGGTCTTCAAAACAAAGCTGAATGAAAATGGTGAAGTTGACAAATACAAGGCTCATTTTGTGGCCAAAGGGTATAAGCACGAATATGGAGTCGATTATACAGAAGTTTTCTCACCTGTTGCAAGACCTGATACTATCAGGTTGGTTGTTGCACTTGCAGCTCAGAATTCTTGGCTTATTTTCCAGCTTGATGTCAAATCAGCCTTCCTACATGGATGCTTGGAAGAACACGTATTTGTTGACCAACCCCCTGGTTATGTGAAAATTGGAAATGAGCATAAGGTTTACAAATTAAAAAAGGCTCTTTATGGGCTAAAATAAGCTTTGAGGGCTTGGTATAGTCGCATTGAGACTTACTTTCTCAAAGTAGGTTTCAAAAAATGCCCTTATGAGCATACTCTGTTTGTTAAACTTGGAGAAAAAGGAAAAATGCTCATAGCTTGTTTGTATGTTGATGATCTTATTTTTACTAGAAGTTGTTACGTTATGTTCAATGAGTTCATGAAATCTATGATGCATGAGTTTGAAATGTCCGATCTTGGCATGATGCATTACTTTCTTGGCATAGAAGTGATGCAATCTAATGCTGTGATTTTTCTCTTTCAAAAGAAATATGTGGGAGATATTATGGATAGGTTTAAGATGTAGGATTGTAATCCTATAAGCACTCCGGTTGAGTGTGGTTTGAAGCTTCACGAAGACTAGGGAAGGAAGAAGGTTGATAGCACGCTATACAAGCAAATTGTAGGGAGTTTAATGTATCTCACAGCTACAAGACCTGATATAATGTATGTTGTAAGTCTGATCAATAGGTACATGGAGAAGCCGACAGAAATACATATACTTGCTGCCAAGAGAATCCTTAGTTACTTGCAAGGAACTAGAGACTTGTTTTATAGAAAAGGAAATAAGTCTGCTTTGGTGGGATTTACTGATAGTGACTATGCAGGAGATCAAGATGATTGAAAGAACACTTTTGGTTTTGCTTTTATGCTTGGTACAGGTGCTATTTCATGGATGTCTAAGAAGCAACCCATTATTACTTTATCAAGTATAGAAGCTGAAATTGTTGCCGCAACGGCTTGTGCTTGTCAAGCAGTTTGGCTAAGGAGAGTTCTTGAGGAGCTGCTGTTCAAGCAAAGCGGAGAAACTGAAATTTTATGTGACAACAGTTATGCTATCAAGTTATCAAAGAATCCAGTGCTACATGGAAGAAGCAAGCACATTGATGTGAAGTACTATTTTCTGAGGGAAGTTAGCAATGATGGGAGAATTAAATTGAGTTACTGCGGGAGTGATGATCAGGTAGCTGATATATTCACCAAAGCTGTCAAGCAAGAGCTGTTCATGAAGCTCAGAGGTCTGCTAGGAGTCTGCACACAGTCTCAAGCTTTAAACTGAAGTTTGCAAACATCAGTTTAAGGGAGGGATTGTTGGAATTATTTCTGAATTTATTTTCTACATTTTTAATTAGGAGGTAGTTATTAGCCAGTTGTGGAGTCTAGAACATGATGTTATGGGAAGTTAATTGCCCTGAATTTTAGGAGTTAGTAGAGAAATGCATGTAATGGTTGTTATGAGTCCTATTTTTGTGTAAGTTAGTTATGTATTTGCCTATAAAAGGCTACAAAAAGTTGTGAATGAATACACCAAGTTCTGATCCAATTTGTCTTCTCTTCTCCATTCATATACTTTATTGTTTCGTTACTGCTGTGCGCTAACACATTCTCTTTAGATTGCAAGGAAAAGGTCTTAGATGGATTATAATCATTCATGACATCAAATGTTGTATCAAGGAGATGAGTTCCAGCCATGAATCATACCAAGAGTTTGTGAGAACATTCTTGCCTTGAACATCCTTAGTTCACAACCTAATCTTCCTATATGCGTGATCCTCATCACCTTGAAGTTCAGCCAGTGAGACCTCAAATACTCTATGCTTTAGTCCTTTTGAGGTAATCTATCATTAAGAACAACAATCATCAATAAGCCTTCCCTTACTAAATTTTGCAGCCCAATATAAACGGTTACCCCATTAGTGTAAAAACCATCCATATATTTTGCACCTTGTTTAAGAGGTTTTAAATGGGTTAATACAAGATAAGGGTAACCCGTACATGTGAAAGTTTAAAGGACATGCTCCGATCGGTTGAGGCACGGGTTGTCCAACCTACCTTGGTGTTTGTGTCAAAAGAGCATACTCAAAATACAAGGGTATTCCGCGGATTGCTAGGCAGTATTCCTTTCACGATTAGAGGTACAGAGATAATCAGAGTAGGTTTTTCCTTTCTCAATAAATTAAAGCCTTTTTAATTGAGCTGAAGATATTAGAGCCATTTTCCATATTTGGGTTTTTTAGGTTTCAATTTCATTAGGATTTTTTGAATTAAATAAGTATAATTTTGATTCCGCCCATTTTACCTTTTTGCATTTTTATTTTTCCTTCTCTTCCCCCATAAGATGATGTTACATGGCATCTTTCTATTCCGTCTTACACTTTATTCAAAGACTGGTCTGATTTCCCAAGTATTAGTTTAAATGTTTTTAGTTTTTTATACTGGACTTGTTTGGAACAACGTTTCCAAAAGTCAAACGCACGTTCAATAGTATTTTTTTTAAAAAGAGATAATCTCCTTCACATATTTACCTTAACTTGCGTAAAAGTACTTCTCTACCGTATTTTCAAACGAGCGCGTTAAGGTGGGCGTGAAGTACCAATGGATACAATACAAGTTGGCTCGTCACAACTTGCTGATTAGATGGTGCGTGTTGAAATAACCCACACACTTTAGCAGGTTAGTAAAATACCACTTAATCCTGTCATCAACCCATTGATTGGCAGGTTAATTGAATCCATCCGTATTACCAGCTCTAAAATCATATATTCTAATCCTCCAAACTGGATGGAATAATTTTTCAGAGGAATGATGTCTAAACCGAAATGTCCCAAAAAATTAATTAAACATATATCAGCGATCAACTGACCACCATGGGTTGTTTAATTGAAAAAGTGCCATATAAGTTTGAATTAAATTAATTTTATTACACTTATTGGCGGAATTCATCATTGGACGTATTTAGGATTAATAGTTTCTTATTCTACATGTAAGACTTATTTACCTAATTTGATTAAATGAAAAATATTAGATGATATGATATGTTTTTTCTAAAATACGCAAATCATCTTCTTCAATTCTCGATCATTCTTTTGTTTGATTATTATTAAGGAAACATATCAATATATATGGGTAATTAAAAACATACAAAAATTAAAAATAGGTTATGCATTTAAAATTAAGACCAATTCCCTGTTGAAGTCATACATTAAGGATAATAGAAATATTAAATAAGGCTCTTGTGCACCAACAAGTTGCCAAAAGAAGATCCCTTAAAAGCTTAAATCATAAGCCATAATTTTTTTGGAGTATAACATTCACTGTATAAGATATTTTTAGAATCTAAAAGCTTAAATTGTTAACTTAAGAGACAACTTTTTTAAACAGCAATGATAAAAACGGGAAAAAAATAACGAATGAAGAACGTAAAATTTAAATGAACAATAAAAGAATTTATGAATTTTGTGATAGTATTATTATATAATTAAAATGAAACTATTACTACTAATGTTAAATTATTTTATTATTTCAAAATTTTCAAAATTACTTTTAAAAATAACGTCTATTTTTCTTTTTTATCATTATAATTTATAAAACAATGGTTTTCGTATGAAATATTCATCATTTCCATGAAAAATCGACAGATACCTAAAACGATGTGGCTCCTCCAAGTTGGCAACAAACATCTTATCTTTATCTATCTGTGTATTACTTGCACACGCAAACCACTCTTCACACAAGACTCGAAAATGCTTGATTAATTTATTCACAAATCATGTTAATAAAAAGAAACACACACACCCACACACACATTTCGTTCAAAAGAAATAATAATAATAATAATAATAATAATAATAATAATAATAATAATAAAATAATAGAGACGTGATCAATAGGACATGCAACTATATGCAGTGATAGAAATTGATTTCTTACCATCCATGACTATTTTATTCACTTTATTATGGTATGCCATTTCATCACCAAATATACGTGCTAATTGAACAGTGCTTAATATAAGACCCAATTAATATTTTTGAGAGATTAAGAAAATTGGATACATTATTTAAAAGTATTTATTAATGTATATAATTAGAGTATATATTAGTTTATAAGTTAGACAAAATAGTTTAGAGAAAAAATGATAAATATAAACACTTTAAGTATTAATAAAAATATATTTAGCTTACTTAATCTCCTAAAAAAGTTAATTGATTATTATATCCGGACATAGTATTAATACTAGAAGGTAATTGATAGGAAGAATTGTCTGAGCAATTATTAATGGGAAACAACACTATGAGGAGAGAAGCATTAAGAAAATGAGTATATAGAAGAAGTTGAAGTAATTAATATAATCTCTAAAGACATGGTGAAACATTAGTGTGAAATAGTTGACTTTCTATACCGATTTCTAATGGAAACGCTCCTAACAAAATCCTTCTATACGGATTCAATGAACGATTGTGTGTGTGTGTGTGTGTGTGTGTGTTTGTGTGTAGTTATTTAAATTATTTAATTTTTTAAAGTCAACCTGTTAATATATATTATCAAAATGATTTGAATTGCTTTACATACCCAACATGCATCTTTTTTGCATTGGGCTTTTTCATTAATCAATAAAAAGATCAGTTAATCTACCATCTTTTTTCTTGATAGAAAGAGAAAGATAAGCAGATAGCTCAATGTGCTTTGTTTTTGTTTTTATTCCAATTTAAAAGCACTTTACAACCAGTTAGAAAGATAAATTTGAATTCTTCTTTTGAAAAAGTAAATTACTTTTCACACGGATTATCACCAATTTTATATAGAATGTAATGATAAAAAAGAATTAAACATTTAAAAAATTGGAATATTACATTGTGCATTAGAGAATATCAAAGGGAGGAACATTAGAAGCCCCTAACTCGATTTCCTTATGCTCTTAATTATAGTTATAGCTCTTTTTTGGTAAGTTTTCTAGTATTTCACCATCATTTTCCCCTTGAAATGCTACATTTAGTTTCAAATTACTCTAACATTGAATTGATGATTTAATTTTGAATATATTGTTGTGTGTTCTAAATGTTATGGGATTCGGAGGGACTAACATTTTGATACTTAAATTTAGTGTTTTTATCTCATTGTTGGGTTTTCATTGCTTGTGATTAATTTTCATTGTAAAATTGTTGTTAGTCCAATTTTTAGTGAAGACTCTGCTAATTTTTTTATTTATAAAACATCTCACCATTTGATTATTTGGATACTTTTTGCTCATTTCTTTTACACTCTGTTTAGCTGTAACTATTATTGGTAAGGCTTTGATTTTAATTTTTTTTTTGTGTAAAACTATTGGAAGATCCCATTTTATGAGACTCTGCTGATTTTTCCACCAATAAAGGTCTAGTCGCTATTTTGGGGACCATTGAAGAGAGGTTGGCTTTACCAAACTCAGTACATTTTTTTTTTCAAATCCAAGTACGTTGATATTAATAATGGTGTTCAAGTGGGTCAGTTAGAATTTACGTTGATTGATCTCAATATACTAGAAGTCATGAGGATAAGCTCTTTATTACAGAATATCAAACAAGTGTTCTATATATGTCATCAATCCACTAAACAAACATTGGTCCACGGCTTTATAAGGAAAATGATGATTGATAGCGATGTGGATAATTGTACAAATTTTGATGTTGCTGAAACACCGTTTTCTTCTGCAGAGGATCTACCTAATAAGTTGAATGAAGAAGACAAGATGGATGATTAGTTTAGCTGGATAATATAATTTTTGGTCCTTCAAGTTTACTCTTATTTTTGTTTTAGTTCATCAAGTTCAAAATTAAATGTTTTAATCTCTCAGGTTTCCTTTTATTTAAATATTAATTCTATAATATAATAAAATATGGACTATTTTACCTTTGAGAGACCAAAACAACTAGTTTTAAATGTGAAGGACCAAAACTAAAATAAGAGCAAATTTGAGAAATAAATATTATATTTGGCCCAAGAAATGAACAAAAAGAAATATGGGAGAATTTCCCTATATATATATATATATATATGTTCAAAGTCAGTTATCTCTCTTAATAGTTTAGTCACCTTCAATTTATTTGTTAATTATACGTTTGAACTATTTGCATTGTATAGTTATTTTTTTTGGATAATTTGTATAGTTATTTCATGTCAGAGTTTAATTATATTATTATAAAAGTTTAAATTGTTAACTTAAGAGTCATTTTTTTAAAAAAAAAACAACACTAGTAACAAAAAAAAGTTATATGAACGATAAGTGAATTTATGAATTTTGTGATAGTGGATTATTCTGTAATTGAGATTTTAATTGTTATTATTTAAATTTTTATCATTTTTAAAGTTTCAGAATTACTTTTTACGAGCTAACGTCTATTTTATTATTTTCAATTTATAAAAACAACTATTTATGCATGATATAATATAAGACTCAATTGATTAATTTAGAGATATTAAAAAATATAAATAAATTACTTATAAATAGCATATATTACATGGTCTCTTCAAAATATTTTATATACGTCATTAGATTATAGATTAGTTTTGACATGTTAGAAAAACGTTTTACATATTCAGAAAAGGCCATTGAAAACACTATCAAAGATTATTAATAAAAAAATATGCAATCCTCTAAAAAAGTAGAGAAAACATGAAACACACACTCAATATATAATGTCATAGAAATATTTGTTGATTAATAATATATTTATGAATATGGTCTATGATTATAAACCAAACTTATTAGTTTGTAGAGCTTGTAAAAATATGTTAAATATAAATATTTTAGAGTAATTTATTTAATTGTTTTAATACTCCTAAATTAATAAATCGAGTCTTGCATTGACAACAAGATGTAGATTACAATTACACTTTCCCTTTCGTATCATTCCATGAAACGACGTGTACCAAAAACGATGCGGCTCCTAAAAAGTTGGCCACTGGCCAATTACTTGCGCCTGTACGCAAGGCACTCTTTCACACATGAAACTGGAAAATGGTCAGAAACATGCAATTTCAATTATATGGAGAACGTCAACAATATAATGCAGTGATAGATATAGTTCATCTACCACCCATGACCTTTTTTTAATCTCTTAAATATGGCATAATGATAACGTATTCCATTAAGAGAGAGAGATATATATATATTAAGTATTAATGCTTGTTCGTATGAAAAATTGTGTCAGCAATAATCAGAAGCACTAGAAAAAATGAGTACTCTACATGTTGACACGATCTCTAAAGAAATGGTGAAACCTTCGTCTCCTACACCTCAACATGTTCACCATTATAGTCTCTCCTTCCTCGACCAGCTTACCATGCAAATCAACAACGTTATGGTTTACTTCTTCGATTCTGGTCATCTCAGAAACAAATTTAGCATAAACGAAGCTTCCGATCTTCTCAAGAGATCGTTGTCCCAAGTCTTAACTCACTTCTACCCACTAGCCGGAAGACTTAAAGCCGAGAACTTACTCGTGGACTGTAACGACGAGGGCGTCCCTTACGTAGAAACCAGAGTTAGGAGCCACCTGAGCCACGTCACCGACAACCCAACTCCGGCGGATGTCAGCCAGCTGCTTCCCTATGACATGGACGAGATCGTGGACACCGTCCTCGGCGTTCAATTCAACGTCTTCGACTGCGGCGGGATAGCCGTGGGAGTATGCCTCTCCCACAAGGTCGGCGACGCTCTGTCATATTTCCAGTTCATCAAAAGCTGGGCCGCCTTGGCTTGTGGCGAACCGGAACCAATCAGAACTCACTTCCAATCTCCCTCACTCTTCCCGCCAAAAAGCATCTCAGGATCCAACCCGGATTCATACATTGGGAAGCACAAAGTCGTCGGCAAGAGGTTCGTGTTTGAAGCATCCGTAATAGAATCTCTCAGAACAAAATCCTCCAACAGGACCGACGAAGAGAACGTTCAAAAACCTCCTTCGAGATTTGAAGTGTTATCAACTTTCCTATTAAACCGGTTCATCGCAGCTACAAAAGAGCAAGAAGGGAACAAAAATAAGACTCACTTAGTCACATCGGTAGTGAACATACGACCAAGAATGGAACCTCCATTGCCAGAATTTGCGTTCGGAAACTATTACCTGTACGTCGAAGCTTCTCCAACGTTAAACGACAAAGGAGAGTGTAACGACCTTGGAAGAAAGTTAAGGGAAGAGGTAAGCAAGGTGGACAGAGATTTTATCTCGAAGCTTCGAGAAGGTGAAGAGTATTTGAGCAGCTTGCCAAATATAGAAGAGATGGATAAAGCTGTTGAGAAGGGTGAGATAGTGAGGTTTCATTTCACTTCGATTTGTAGGTTTCCGGTGTACGACGTTGACTTTGGGTGGGTGATGCTACCAGAATTTAATTATGCTCCGCAAGTGTACGGGTCATAAAAATAGTATATGGTAAATCAAGGTCGATCCCACAGAGACTCAATCTAATTGGACAAATAGGTACTAGAAATCTTAATTTCGTTTAAGTTGAGAAAATCAAATAATGATAATTTGAATGAACTAAAATATTAATCCTAAAGCACTGGAAAAGATCAATTCACACAAGCGACCTAGAGCGGTTAATCCCTTCTTTAAGTTTTAGAGCATGTAATTACCCAATTAAATATATTTAAATTTTAACCTGTTAATCTAGAGTATAAATAGATGTAATGTCTTCCGATCATCTACAACCCTCTCTCAAATAAAACTATTATTCCTAAATAGCTTATTCAAAAGGCATTAACTCGAACGATCTCACTCTAATATGATTATATGAGTCCCGTAGGTATATTCCTATCCTAAAGGCAAATTAGAAATAAATTCTAATCTCACATTACTCAATTTAAAGGTCCAATTAAGATCCCCCTTCCGAGGTTAATCTAAATTCCCCATATTCATACTTATTGTTGATCAGACACTAAGCAGAGACAATAAGATTTAAACTGAATAAACATAATCAAAATTAAATATAAATAAATGGTTCAAACATGCTCAAATCCTTAAATCAGTTCATAGTCACTCTAGATCTAAAAAAGAATTAGCCACACATAGCTTTAATTAAAGCCATAGCAATATTCAAGAAAAAGCATAAAGAAGAGAACAGGTTAAGAGACGACGATGAACTCTGGGTACGCCTCCTCTGATCAATATTGATCCCTTCCTTATACTGTACGGATCTCCAGCGACTTCAGCGTGTGCGTTTCGCCTTGGCTCCCTGGAAGTGTTTACCGTCTCTGTGCGTATTGCTTTGGGCTCTCTGGACGTGCCTCAATGTGTGTGCTTGTGCTTTTCTTTTCCGGACGTGTTCGCTAGACGTGTGCTTGTGATATATATATAGACGTGCTCCCCGTGGATGTTGCTTTTTGATATCCAATATATTGCCTTTATCTTGTGATGCCAAAGGATAATCTGATCCTCAATATCCTTTTTCATTATCTGTGGATATTTCCGTGCATGTGCCCTTTTCTTGATTTTTTCTTGTTTTGATTCCATGGATCTCTCAAGATATCTATATATATTTTGGCTCCCATGAACAGAACGTTGCTCCTCTTCATTTCTTTATTTTCTTTCTTTTAATCTTTCTTTAATTCTTGATTTGCCAAGATCTTCTCTTTGAGTTACTTCCTAAAAAAAATATATCAAGATAATAAAATAAAAGGAAGCAAAACAAAATAGAACTAAAGATAATAAACGATTTAAATTATTATTATTTATTATAATTTCATAAATCCCTAGGATAATGTATATATATGATATTTTAAACTCCAAATCTTTTAAAACAATGAATCCATAAGATAATGCAATATCGGATAGATTTTCTATTTTA
>JANTPZ010031359.1:0-11314 GCA_025593235.1 Vachellia pachyceras
AAGACTCTGCTCGTGTAGTTTTGGTAAGTAAACTTCTGAAAAATTCGCGTATATCTGGGATGATGCGACGCATCAAGCGGCAGTACCTACATATTTCCGTAACAAGATGAAAAACATGAATTAAGTTTTTAAACTATTAAATAATATAGCTACATTAGACTAGAAAGAATCCCATGACCGTTTTCCAGAAAAACAGCAAAAGCAAAGCATTCAACTAGCTCAGCGAGGCATACCATGGTTTGGCGCTTAGTTTGCCAAATCGCTCCAACAAAAATAATATACATGCTTGCCTCAATGACATAGCATTAAATGCCTCTGATAACTCGTACATAAGAGAGACATTTTCCACGGAAATATCCTGAGAACAATATATATCCTGCGATTATAACATGTTCGTAGAATAATATGAAAACAAAGGAAAAATCAACTGTGAAACTACACTCTTGCCCCTACCTTAGCAATTGCACATTCACAATGTCGCTTAAGATCATCAAGAAGATACTGATCAGCAGCTCTTAGGAGATCTTGAGCAATATCCGAATTGACTTCTACAGTTCCTGCGTAGATAAATCTAGAAGTGACCAGAGAAAATCAAGTCACATACACTATAACATCTATCAGGCAAATCAAATAAAAAAGATGTAAATTCGATTACAAAAGGAACGAAAAATCGCACCTCATCATCAACTCAAAGGCATCCCATTTAATATTAGGAATCTCTATATCTTTAGCTTCCCTTTCCTGCATTACATATTCAAACGTCATTGATTAACACATGCCCCTAAGATTCGTAATTGCCCTTTTGCTCGGTAACGTCAGGACTGTTAAATTTAGTCAGTCGAGCAAAATAATAAAGAGCAGAACAGATGCATTTGTTTACAATTACAAAGCACGGGCTCCGGCCTCACTTTCAACTTTCAAGTGGCTACAATAAAGACGGAAAGAACTACAGCAGATCCACTCTTTGTTCACAATAATTGATAAGAGGGAAACAGTTTCTTGGTAAAGCAAGTCACATTGACCCAAAAAATTTAAAAATAAAACAACAACAGATTATCACAGTAATAAATGCGTACCCGGTAACCACCATCAAACATTGCTCGAAACGCATCAGAGGAAGCAAGTAAACAAATTCGGTGAGCATAGAATCGTTTTCCTATTAAAGAAAGAAACAGAACATTATAGGTACATATTTCAAAATTAATTAAGCGCAAGGAAAATATTCAAGGGCAGCTTATCCACCTTCAACTAAAAACGTGACATCAGAAAGTGTAGGATTGTTTACATATTGCTCGCCTAAGTGTACCTGCAATGAATAAGAGTAAAAATTAGAGTGAACCAGAAAAAAACAATACATAAAATAATCCATGTAACTTATTCACTCAAATTGGTCTCTGCAGAGAAACCCCAAGCCGCTAAAATTTCCTCCAATCAAAATGACTTTTCATTAAGATTTGTTTTCCCCCTAAAGTAAGCAAAGCAAAGATGTCTATGATCCGTAAATAAACTCAAAGGATCAATGAACATATAAAAGTAGGCCAATACATGGTTGCGCCAAAACAATGGAGATTTTTTTTGGGCTGAAGCAACATTTCTCCTCCCGAACATTCGTTTTTACAGCCACTTCATGAAATTTGTCTTGACATCATTTTGGAAGAAAATGCCATATGTATTAAGTAACCCATGTCAAACGTCATGTTAATGGCCAATTTTTTTTATCAAATTAGTGGCCAATTGACTACCATTTGTCACACTAAAGCTTTTAAAAAACTCTTTCAGTGACTAAATCTAATATTTCCTACAACCGCGACAGTGTAAAAATAGTATCACAAAGTATTATGATTTAAACTTGGTGACAATACATGATAATTATATTTATTTTTTCTCCTAGTCAAACAAGATGAATGGGGTAAGCAAATGAGTCATAAATAGCAGTTCACCTGGGAAATTGGGGATGGAGGGGCAGCATCAAGGGGAGAGAAAGACGTGGTTCTGATAGCTAACGAGTGAAGTGCCATTGAAGCATCGCGTTTCTGTTTGAGGTTGGTAGATTCTAGAAGATCCAGCAGGAACCCAAGTCCTATAAAATTCAGTAGCACATTAGGTGAACATACTTTGCCGTCCAAACAAAAACTGATGTACAGACCACAAACGAATCAATTTTTTACCATTGTTGTCAACAAAAATAAATTTCCGATCATCAGGGGCACATAAATGAGCAAGAGCCAGAGCCACACGTCTTTGAACGGCCTTTTCTCCAAAACGCATAAGATACAACAATTTTTTCAGCACCTGCGAAAGAAAGGAAACTGATGAGTACTATCCAATGTTGAGAACAAAAATTGAAAAAAAATAATACCTAGACTACAATATAATGTGCATATATAAATCAAACAAACAAAAGAAATCAATTTTGCACGAAAACTCACTCTTCCATGCATTTTCTCCTCTAATCTTTTCATTGTCTTTCCTACACACTCTTTAGTAGGCTGCAAGTCACATGAGACTTGTTAAGCACCCATATTGATAAATCAAAGAGAAGGATTTCTATCAATATATACCTCGATAAACAACAAATGTATCATCCTGAAAAAAGTTCCATATAGACCTATTTATTTTATGTTAATGAAAATTAAATGAAGTAATGAACATACTTGAACTTTGAAATCTTCATCTTGTAGTTTTTGGACACCACCAACCTTAACAACATCGGCAACATTATCCTATTAAAAAAAGTTAGATGATTATGAAAGGGAAACATGCAGATGCAGTGATGATTCATTAAAGAAGAAAGCAACAGACTTCACCTCATTATCAACAAGACCATATAGAGCAAAGGCTGCATTATGTTGAAGAGGTGCATTCTTGGAACAAAGAAGGTTGAATAGAGGCTCTATACCTCCATGACGAGCAATACCAGCTTGATTGTGTGTGTCCTAAAGCAAGCATCATAAAGAAACACGAAGGAATATGAAGGAAAGGGCATGCATACAAAATATACACTTAAAGCAAACCTTTTGAAGCCCAAGATTAGCCCCTGGTGAGTATTAAAAACTAATGCCATCAATGTTCATATTATACAGCAAATTGGTCAATGTGGTAATAATCACCTGAGCCAGTCTCCCAAGTGCAAAAGCCGACATTTCCCAAAGCTGTGCATCTGGAGACTTAAGCATGTCAATCAGTGGCTGGATAGCCCCTCTTTGAGCAATATGAGCCTACATGAAAGACACTTATTTGGTTACTGGCTATAACAGAAAAATATGGAGGACGTAACAAGGGCATTTATAAAACCATCGCAAGTTTATGTGATCACACGTAATTCAATCCACCTTGCAGTCAGAATCTGTCGCAGCAAATTGACCAATTAAAAGAGCTGCTTCTCGTTGACTCTCCGAGCAGCTAGATCTGTCATTGAAATTCTGAACTTGAGAAAAGTATTTTTATAAAATATTAAGATAGAAAGCTTAAAGGGAATTCCAGAGTAACGTTACCCAAGTAATCCAATTACAGGTTGTAGAGCACCAGCTAGAAGAACTTCCCTCTTTATGTTTGGAGAAGAGTGGACCAGGTTTCCAATCACGCCAACCTACAAAACTCCTGATTCAGCTGTCTCTAGAAAAAGTATGGCATGGGAAAACTAAACAAATAGAAGATATTAATAAAAAAGTCTGTTAGGGCCAAACTGCTTCAGAATGTATTGCAGCATCCTCTGATCCAAGCATTAGTACAAGAGTAGGCAGTGCATTACATCCAACAATCTGCAATTCGTGATTCATATCAACAACTACAGCAAAACAATCTATAATAGAAACCAGGTAGCTACGCAAAGTCATCTACCTGGTTTTTGTTCTCATCATTTTTAAATGCAAGAGTTCGTAAGGCCCCTGCAGCTGCCCTCTGTACCTTTGCATCATCAAATTCAAGCAATTCAACAAGATGAGGTATACCACCTTCCATCCTGAACGTACAGCCAACATCTGAGACAGGGTATAGAATATTCATAGAAATTGTTTCAATGGCCTGGAGAATAGATTACCTAACACGGGTTTTAATGCTGCTATTTTCGTGCGCAAGGTTCGTGATGGCATCAGCTGCTCTCCGTATAAGGCCAGTAAGCGCCCGTGAATTGTCACAGGTCTTGTGCCTCTTTAACAAATCCATAAGATAGGGCAAAGCTCCAGCATCGACAATGAGTTGTTGGTGCTCTGGCTGCTCGAGATGAAGTCCAAAAGAAATCAATTCTGAGTTAAAAAACATTTTGAAGATTTCATAAACAAATGAGAGCCGATAAAAAATTACTTCAAACCAACATCATCATCTGCACTAGAACAACAGCAACAAAACTTGAAGTGGATTGATGGATGAGCAGCAGAAACTAAATAGTTACGGCAGGCAAAGTATATACAATTATTCTTTAATATCAGCGCCCTCATAATCGAAGCCAAAGGTTTAAGTATTACTACTGAATATAAATCAAAATATTACTAATAATTTATATGACTAACAGCAAACATATACAACGCTTCAGAGTTCCATATAATTAAGATTCTCGAATCTCGAGGGGGGGAGTCCGAGAGACACAGAGAGAGAGCACAAGGCTGCAGTGCTGAATTACTTTAACAGCAAGAAGCCCAAGGACGAAAGCGCATCCTTTTTCCACCTCATGCTCGTAAGGCTTGGGAACACCATCGCCTTCTCCAAATGGTTCTGGTGGTTTCAGATGTATTAACAAAGCAGGAACGGCTCCGCTGTCCACTATACTATTCACAGTTTCCTCTGCGACAAGGAGATAAATATCAAGATGATGCGCTAAAAAGCGAGCAGCAGCACTAAAAACAAAGAATAACGCATGTCATAAAAATGATTACATCGAGTATCACGATGAGAACGTAAAAAATCAAAGTTGGCAGCATAGGATAATTTCCAATTCCGCAATTAAACACGCCGACTCACTCCAGTTATATAAGATAATTAAAAGGCAACGGTTATATAGGCTTGGGGTACAAAAACGAGTGTATACAGTCAAAGGCTCAAGTGTTTACCATTCTTTGCGAGTTCACAGAGAACATGAACAGCGCGCTTGGCATCGAGGCGATCCGACTGGGACGATGAGAAACAAGAGTTGAGAATACTGACCTGCGAAACAACTTCACTCAAAAGATCCTGGTGAGGCTTCCGAGTTTCAAGAACCAACACTTTACGATCGACCCTTGGTTGATCTGCTCCTTCTCCCTCGAATTCTTGTTCGAGCTTGCGTTTCAAGCTGCGTCCAACAGCAGATGATGGGGGCTGATCCATCGATGTTCTGAGGGTAGAGGCGAAGATAAATTGAGAATACGAGGGTAATGTGGGGATAAACGTGCGGACACCTATGGGGCACAATATAACGCACAAAGGCATGATATAATAGTGTCTGTGTCTTATATGCTTTTTATTTGTTGGTTTGAATCTCCCGCCAAAATCCAAATGTTTTTTCCCAAATCTTTTTGTTCAGGTGGCGCTGCGCCTGCCTCCCCGCCAACTTCTTATAAAAAAATAATATATCTTTTGTATTTTTAAATTTAAATTTCTTCATGTTGGAATTTTTTAATAAAATCGATGGACCCGTTTTAAAATTTTATTTTGTGACATTACATCATACGGATTTTTTTATCTGTTAACCTCTTTGCACGCTTTTCTCTTGTACAAATGAAAGCTTAAAAGACTTAAGTGCTTGTTTATGAGAGTGTTTTGAAAATCTAAATGCAAGTTCAGCAGTATTTTTCTGTAAATTGAAATAATCTTCTTCACATATTTTCCATTCTCGATCAAGCAGCTTCCTGATCATGTTGATGAGGTCTTCTTGCACCATGGTTGCAGTGCTTCAAAGGCTCAGAATTTCCACAAGCTCCAAAGAGTCAATTTCCACAAACACACAGCGGTAGCCTCTGTCCCATGCAACCATCAAACCCCAGATGACCGCCCATGCCTCAGCACTAATGCCCCGTTTGGTACGCGGAACTGATTTTGGTGGAATTGGGAGTGGAAGTGGAGGTGGAGGTGGAAGTGGAAGTGAGATTAAAAGTATGTTTGGTATGCTGGAAGAAATAGGGTAATATTTTGTGTGAAAAGACTAATATACCCTCACACACAAAAATTCACTTCGTCAACTCCACCGTCGTCAACCTCGCCGCCTCCAACCACCACCACCGTCAACCTCCGTCGACCTCCGTTGAGCTCAACCATGGAAGTCCAGATCTCGAGCTCCATCGACCTCCGTTGAGCTTCGTCGCAAGCTTCCATCGCAAGTCCAGAGCTCAACCTCCATCGAGCTTCGTCACAAGCCTCCGTCGCAGGTCTAGAGCTCGACCTCCATTGATCTCAAGCTCCATCGACCTCTGTCGCACTCCGTCGCAAGCCATCGTAAGCCTCGAGCTCCAGCCGTCAAGCTTCGTCGCAAGCCCAGATCTCAACCTCCATCGACCTCCGTCACGCTCCGTCGAGCTCCATCGACCTCCATCGCAAGACCTCCGTCGCGCTCCGTCACAAGACCTTTGTCGTGCTGATCAAAGAGATGGGGAGAGGGAAGGGCAGAATGGTAAAAAGTCCATTTCCATAGAACTGGAACTGAGTTCCTAGGGGGGAAGGTTGGAACCCAGTTCCAGCCTTTTTGGGTTCCATGGAACCCACTTCCATGATACCAAACAGACATATTTTTGGGTTCCAACCCCAATTCCACTTCCCACCCCACAGTTCTAGGTAACCAAACGGAGCATAAAGCTTCCAATTGCTCCCAAGTTACACAAAAAACCGTGTAGAACTTTCCCACCTGGGTCACGAATCACTCCACCACGTAACATTCTAGATTATATTTACAAGTTAATTATGATTGAGATATAATTATTTGTGATTAAAGTTTCCATTTATGCATTTGAAAATGTTGTTTTTAGTCGATTGGAGGCTTTTATCACAGCGAACTGTTTTTTATACGAGGAGAGTACTTTTGGGTAATGCTGGTAATGCGGGTTGGGCCCGCGGCATTTATGTATTTTTTTACTTTTTTTGCATCCTAATATTTTTTACAAAGGAAATATTAAATTCTATTTTTAGGAAATTATTGAACACTTATTCATAGAACATGAAAGAGAATATCATAAATATACAATCTTATAGAAAAAACTGGGTAAACAAAGGAAAAAGAATTTATTTTTCATTTTTTATAAAATAAATTAAAAGTTGGTGGGTTGGCGGGCATGGCGGGCTGACCCGCTTTCCCAGTACTACTTTTGGGTCCCCCTTCATCGCAACAATCTTTCTTCAAGGGTTGTTCTTAAGACACTTTTATCACATCCAACTCATAATTTCGTCATAGAGAACTAGTGTTCATTCTCAGACTTTCTCTTGAACCACTTTAATCGTGACCAATTTGCAAATTTCAATTGTTTCTCTACATCTCGGAACAACTTTTCCGAGAGGAACACATTCTATCATCAATATTTGTCAGAGCATTTAAAAATCATGTTAATGTAAATTGGAGTAAAATTTTTTTACACACCTCAATGATCTTAAATCACATTAGAAAAACAGTTTTTTTCGTTCATTTACACAAATCCAATTGTAATGCAATATGCAAATTGCTAATAACAGCATGAATTACCATATATGAGATAAATTTATATGAAAAAATTTATCTTGTGAACACGTTTTTTCTAATGAAATGACAAACAAATGCCAACAAAAGTAGCATAGAATAGAGATCAGTGAAACGGACGACACCCTGCATTGGTAAATCAACTAGTCTACATCATCCCCAAGGGAAGGACAGTATAATTTAAATCAATGGCCATGTTATAACAAGTTTTGCATTAATCCTCTCTACTCCAACCCATAATACAAGTCACACTTCAACTCATTCATCAAAATAAAAAAATGTCATTTAGCTCATTAAACATATCTGAAACAAAAAAAAATGAACTTTGCCAATGTTGAATAAAGTTTTAAAGGAAAAAAAAAATATAAGGGTTAAATTTAAGCACTAATCATATGGAACAATAGATAATTAAACATTTCCAGGTGACTTCTATTATGGTTAAGAGGGAGCGGGTATATACTTAATTGTTCACTTTTATCATAAATTTAACGTTTGTGATGAACAGCCAAGAGTGAGACAAAAGTAATTATGAGAGAAAAAACCACAGTGGAAGCAATATCAGCACAATTGCTGTGTTCAAGGGCTTGTCAGCAACAACAAACTCAGTATGAATAAACAAGTTATTCTGCAGAGAGACTACACACTGAACACTTCAGAATTGTCGTCTAATTTCTTCAATCTCAACATGAACAGTATCAATATTATTGTCGCTGCTTGAACTAGCCCAGGCTCTATTTTATCATCCGACGTTTTGACATCATAGCCTGAGAGAAAATTTCCTTCCCCATCTATGTCTAAAGAATGCCAATAAATTGTTCCAACAACTTCATCTTCGCCACTATGATCAGACGATCAGCAACAACTTTGGAATGAAGTTCTTCTAGACAGTACTTCTCGGCCAAGTTCCTCCCTACTGTATTAAAAAATTCACAACTTCAGCAGCCAAAAAGAAAACCACAAAATTCACTCCATCGTTCCTGGTGTAATGCTCTTTTTATCCTACAACTGTTTGGTCAATTAATGGATATTGTTTTAAACTCCATCTGTTGCAGAGTAAAGTCCACGATCGGTCTGGTCCGATTTCTATCGCATCAGCCGTTGACAATCTATGTAACGATCCATGACGACTTCAGAGCTTAAATTCGTGAAAAATAACTCAGAGATGGTAAAGTTTAATAACAAAAGAAACTTGAAAGCCCAACAAGAAAACCAACAATGTTTAGCCTAATGGGAGGGGTTAGTTCCTTATAACGTGACGAATTAAGGTTTGAATACCAGAAAGATATGTATGTATTTAGTACCCAACATGTCTTGAATACTATTACCCCTAATAGGATATACTGGGGGGATTAGGAAGGAAAGCCCTAAATCTCAATGGGGAAGATCTCACTTGTCCTTTGTTTGTGCATATTAAGAAGAAAGAGAGAAAACATTCTTGGAATCCAAGGGAGGCGGAATAAAAGAATATCTGATCCGGACAGGCAATCCAATTAAATTGGGCCGAAGAGCCAAATGGCCCATTGGAAAAGTAGTACTTGAGTCTAACCAAAAGCATCCAATGGGCCTTCATTGAGCCTGCCATATTCGCGAGCCGGAGTCAATATTAGAATACAAAAATACCTCGAAGCAAAAGCGAAGGAGGACTACCAACCAAAGTTGTTCAATTGCTAAGAATTGGCTCACAGCTCATGAGATTTTTTTTATATATAAGAAAAGTGTGCGTGGGTTTCACTTAACGTATGGATTTTTTTGAGGAGAGAGTAGTGTATCTCTATCTCAGATCGAATCCAACAGCGCTTATTTCAACAGCGAAACCGACTCTGTGGTTAACAATTCCAAAAGCGCTTATTTCAGAACTGTGTCGCCATTAACGTTAAGCAATGAAACTAATTAAAAGAACATGTTAATTAGTCAAACGTTGTACCATAAACTATCGGCTGGGAGGAGGAAGAAGAAGAAGAAGAAGCTTCCCATGGGGTTTGGAAGAGACAAGGCAGCGCACTTTCCTTCCCACACCACCAGATTTCCTTCGCCTCACCTTTTACTTTCCCTCTTTTTGTCCTTTTCTTCATCTCACCCTCTCCTCACTCCCTACTTACGTGTTTTGTCTCTAGCCGACATTTTTGCACTCAACGTTTGCATGTGCTAGATCTTCCCCACCCCTCCTCCGCTGTTACTGTATCATTTAAATATCCCTCCTCGGTCGTTTCCCCCCTCTCCCTTGTACTAAACACTAATCGCTATATGAATATGGGAGATTCTTAAATACACATAAACATAAGCTTGCTTTGACTGATTCGAATCTCAAGTACAGCCAATCTTGTCAAATTAACCACATCATAGGTACTCTACATTAATCGATCTGATACCCATGCATGTGTTCATCCTACTCAGCAAGATTTGACTCGAGAGTGAGACCACGTTTGATGTGTCGTTGTGAGGGATATAATAATCGTGATGGCTAACTCGCCCCTCCCAACTTCCAACAAGTCAAACCCATCACCACGCTCTGTTTTCACTGCTTCCGAATCCAAACATCTTCACCATTAATTGCACCCTTCATAAAATTAATGTTTTATAGCCTTGGGCTCAGCCAAAACTCGAATCATAAGTGCTACTAATGTTAAAAAAAAAACTTGTCCGCACGAGTTGGCCACTCATCGTACGTACCCGCATGTGTGCCATATGTCCTTATGATCTTTCTTAGAAGCTGATGTTTCTTTCTTCCGTCACTCGTGGGATTCAGCACGAGTCCCACGTTCTGGAAGAAGAGAAACCCTTCTCTCTGCTTACCATGCATGTTTTTCTGCAACTTCTCAGCATCCCCACTTCAACAGAATAATCATCTTCCATCTCTAATCTCGAGAGTTTTGCCACCACCATGGATGTCTAATAATATCTACTCTTCAATTAACGTGAGATATCTAGTCAACTGATCAGAGATATCAAGACAATGTGTGTGTGTTTGTGTGTGTGTATGGAACAGCAAACTAGTTAACTAGAGTGAAGAAAAATGTGGGTTACTACAATACATACACTTTTGTTCACACTGAACCACATGTACGATTCTTTTTCACAGTATTCAATGAGGCAGTGAATATTGGAATATTTTTAAAAAGAAAAGATTTTATTTTTTTAAAGGTTATAACCCCTCTAAAATAAAGAGTTTATGGTAAAAATACATTCACCTTCACCCCATTTGAAAACACAATTTTTATATATAATGATATTCAATTTATTGTCTTTCTCTTTAAATGCACATATAAGTAAAGTCAAATTATCTCTTAATTTGTAAAAACTTTTGTTATTTTGATTTAAGTATTTGGAGTGCAATCCACATTCAATGATCTCCATTGTATTCTGCAGAAAATCTTCCGATTAACCCAACTTGCATCCTTAATATAGGAATTTGTGAATGCGAATTAAGTTTAAAGAACAATGTTGTCCAAACTTTGGAGATATCGTACACAACTTTCTTTTTCATTTCTTATTTTTGTACTCCTAAAAATATCATTCTCAACGTTGAGTGTCAGTTCACTGTTGGCAAATTTTTTTCTTATTTGTGATGAATAGATGAAACTTGCCCTATAGGTGACAGTAATACTGTCTAGGGCTGTGCATTGGGCGGGCGGGGCTGCCCCGGGGGCTGCCCTGCCCCCCGCCCGTTGGCGGGACCACGGG